>JANFAE010000300.1:0-130977 GCA_024613145.1 Pisolithus marmoratus | reverse complement strand
ACCACTGCTGCACATACATGCACACAGTTGTGTGCCCTCTATGCCAAGTTAGTGTATTGTGCTCAGCTGGCCTCACCTCCATCATAAGGTGTGTGCTCACTGTGGTGTGCCTCCTGAGACAGCCTGTGCTTTGCTACCCTGCTGCTTATTCGTGCTCATCATAGTGTTCCGTCGACCTTCCCCCGTTATGCCATTCATGTGCTAACAGGGCTGATGAAAGCGCTGCCGTGCACCACTGCTGCACAGTATGTGCACACAGTTGTGTGCCTTTTGTGACAAACATGGTGTATCGTGCTTAGCTGGCCTCGCCTCCGTCATACGGTGTGTGCTCACTGTGGTGTGCCTCCCGAGACGAGCGTGCTGTGCTTTGCTACCCTGCTGCTTATTCGTGCTCATCGTAGTGTTCCGTCGACCTTCCCCCATTATGCCATTCATGTGCTAACAGGGCTGATGAAAGTGCTGCCGTGCACCACTGCTGCACAGTATGTGCACACAGTTGTGTGCCTTTTGTGACAAACGTGGTGTATCGTGCTTAGCTGGCCTCGCCTCTGTCATACGGTGTGTGCTCACTGTGGTGTGCCTCCCGAGACGAGCGTGCTGTGCTGTGCTACCCTACTGCTTATTCATGCTCATCGTAGTGTTCCGTCGACCTTTCCTTGTTATGCTTGTGCTTAGCTGGCCTTGCCTCCGTCATACGGTGTGTGCTCACTGTGGTGTGCCTCCCGAGACGAGTGTGCTGTGCTTTGCTACCCTGCTGCTTATTCTTGGCTTCGGAGGAGTACATGACAAGATCAAGGAATTCGTGAGCTTACCCTTGATTCTTAGCAACGGGTTGTTGTTTAACATTGGTTTGTGCAGACGCCCCCATATCATCAACGAACCGACCGCTGCTGCTGTCACTTATGGTTTGGACAAGGAAAAGATCGGTGAGCATAACATCCTTATCTGCGATCCCAACGGTGGAGTTTTTGATGTCTCTCTGACGCCTTTCATCGAGTGTCCTGACAAAGAAGTTGGAGGTCTTCTCCATGTACTCGGATAGCCAGCCTGGTGTCTTGATTCAGGTGTACGAGAGGTGAATCTCCTACCCCTCGTGGCATACCTCAGATCGAAGTTACTTTCGATATTGACGCTAACGGTACTCAAACGTCTCGACTTCCGACAACACGACCAGCAAATCGAATATCTTGAAGATTCTCGTTTGATAGTGTGCTGCAGTATTGCATCGAATAACTACACAGAGTCCACTGTATGTTACAGTCCACTAATCATGTACAACGATGAAGTGGGACCAGATGTCCAAGCTTACAAGCACAAGCAGAAACAGTGAGTATGGTAATTAGGAGAACGTCACTAGGGAAAGACTTTGTCTGTACAGACTTAGTGACTTCGTCCCTCGTAGCAGCATGTTCCTTGTCCCTTTCCTGGGGAACAAAAATATCATGGCGAAAAAGTTGTGCAAGCTGCAACAGTGATGAGTATACATTCGATGCATCAGGTATGTCAAGGAGCCTACCTCCGGATTAGCATCAATCAATTTTTGTTGGGCGCTTTCTAATTGTGCGAGAAGGCAGGCACATCCACCGTGCACGGGCGAGTCCTATCTATGCGATTACCTCCGAAAGGGGTGAATGAATGTAACTTACCACAGTAGTACTGTTGTTCTCATTTTTCAATGTAATCTTGAGTGTGACCTGCTCAAGCATCATAGAGACTGTTGGCAAACTAGTGGGGAAAACCTGCAAGGTCCTTGAGGTCACAGGACAGCGCCTTTAAACCTCTGCCAGTCGAGAGACAAAGAACATGGTGCATAGCATATCATCCCACCACAGTGCTGATATTGACCTTTGTTCGGTCACTGTCCAACATCATCCGATTTCTTGGAGGAATTTCTATGCCTGTGTGTAATTATATGGATGCTATAAGAACTAGAGTATGACTATGTATTAGAAGGGTACTGGAAGAGCGACTCCATGGACAATCATTGAACATCATTAATGACCATGATTCTTCAGTCTTCCTTTATACGTCGACCTCATCTTCCTGGTAACCCAAGTAGGCTCCACAGCCCTCAGCCATGTACAAATGATACTCCAGTAACGTTGGGTGGTGATATCCATCCCTGATATCTGGGAGCCATTGGTCACCATCTCTTAACCATATCTGGAGCCAATTCTCGTAGTGGTGAACATAAAGGTCTCTGTGGATTGCTTGAGAACACACAGGAGGGGCATTCGAGGGGAATATTACCCAACGAGATAAACTGACCAATAATTACATTTAAATTTTGAATCTTATGTTCCTGGCGCTCAGGGACTGTAACTTGGGGCTTCGTCATGCTTGAACAAAAATTAGCTTCAGATGAGCACCACAGAGGTATGATCACCCACCTTTCCACAGTGCCTTTGACATGTTGGGTTATTTCTCTCTCATAACTGGGACCTCCCAGCACTCCAGTCTTGTGAAACTTGATTGCAGCAGGGTGCGATGTACCTTTGGTTGTGTCATCTGGAGATGGGAATATCTGGTGGTGGATGGGAATAGCCTACCAAACATCAGGATTAGCGAGGTATAAAGTAATCACAGCGCATTACTTACATCGAAGTCCAGCTCCTCCCTGATAAACAGAGCACGCTCAGCCAGTAAAGGTTGGTATAATGGGAATGGTTGGCAGTGGATGGGTATTGTCTGGGACAGAAATTCTGGCTATCGACTTACGAATGAATCGCAAATACTTATGTCTCTCTCCGTATACCAGTAAGGCCGGTAAGACTTCTTCTTAATGCTACAATGAATATGGTCCACCCCCATGACAGTCCTGGAAATTTGAATGGAATAAGAAATGAAAAGGAAGGATAAGAAGCGGAAGAATCTCAGCTCCTTAAGTCACAATGCTGATGCTGTGCGCCTTTGATGGATACATAAAGAAAGGTATTATAGTACCTGATTGCAGACCTGAATGGGTGCCAACCGGTGCTTAGTCATTCCTCAAGTGACAGCGTTTCTATGGCTAGTAATGAGAACATCCACCTGTGTCAGTACTACGATGCCTACAACCGAGAAGTATGTACATGCATGTTAGAGTCCATCATGGAAGTACGTTAATGGTCTGCTGTACACTTGAAATGAGATGAGCCCCATGAAGAATGCAACCATAAATAGCAGGATAGCGATGTATCGACAGGCGACGGGGGTTGGCACATTGTTTGTTGGCAATTCTTGTTTGGTACTGGTTGAGTTGAGTTGACTGGGGCATAAAGGTATCAAAATCTGCTTCCTTAGTATAATTAAACACCTACTGCGACTTCAGTGGACCATAACCGCAGCAGCGACTGCTCTTCACCAGTATCTGAGGACCCGCTGGCAATATAATGCTTTGTGAACTGTAACGCATGGTACTTGAAGGCCATGAGTTCAAACACAAAACAGTCAGTTGGCTGGACTTACATTGACGAACTTGCACTCCATCAAGCTCTGTAGCCAACATGGTCAGTTCAATGAACTTGGCATGTAGTTGGTGTAAGTACCCTCGCTGTGGTGAAGTACCTGTAGCTGTTTCCCAGTAGAAATATCCCAAATGACCACTCGTCCACTGTCACTACCTGTGATGGCAGTCTTTCCATCTAGATCAAACTGTACCTGACAGATATGATTTCGCCTGATCTTCACCTGGAAATGGCAGATATGCAGCAGGCAATTGTTGGGCTCGTCCACTAGCTGGTAGGCATCAAATCCGTCAATGAGGTTCCAAACGAGGAGCATTTTGGTGCCATCATGGTATGCCATGCTTCCTCTGAACGCAATAAAATTTTAAAGGCATGAATACAATACTAATACAACAAAGACATACATGCATGTCCTGATCTTTTGATGCCATAATTGCTTCCACTGCATGATATCCCAGGCAACACTGCAAGGATGTTAAGCAAGTGGTAGGTGAACACAGGTGACAGCAATGTACATCTCATGAGAGTCCAAAAATGCGACCATTAAAGTATGTCCTCGATTGGAAAAGTGAGCTGCGATGGGAAGACTGGGTAGTCATGACTGAGATGATGGAGGATGGGCATGGAGGAGATGCATTGTTACTGAGATACTGTCAAAAAATTGTAATATGACAGTCACGAGATGACTTACAACAGTTGGATTTTGATAATTGGTATATGGCAATTCTCCCAAGCGTGGCAATGGCCAGTACACTGTGCATTTCAGTCGAGTGTAACACACTCGATTGCAGAGTCAAAAACAGTTTCCATATGCACCCACTCAAACAATGCCTATGATGAGAAATGTGAACCATGTGAATCATATAATTAACAGTCGGTGTACATGGAACATTACCAATGTCATATTGCAACACCATATGACCACTGTGCCATTAGTGCTGGCAGAAAGGAGGTAGCACACCTTGGTAGTAGGCTCAGAATGGGGAGGGCCCCCTGTAAACCACTTGACAGCAACAATGGGACCTTGCTTTGGTTTGAGGCACTGAAGGAGACTGCCATCTTGCATTGCCCAAACAAGGACATGGCCATCATCACCTGCAGGATACATTAGAATGTATTTTTAAGTACAGCAGTACTTACTTCTGCTAGTGAGGTAACTTCTGTCTTCTGTGAAGGAAATGCAGTTGATCAGACCCTTGTGTCCCATAGATGACCACTGCAGACCATATTCTACCATACTTGATAGTAGTGTACTTATTACCATACAGATGCACAATGGGCTGTGGGCCAATTCCCACAATTTCTGTTTGGGTCAATGAAAATCTTGCTTTGTCAAGCCAGGCATCATTATTCTGGCCCATCTTCTACTCACATATGAAGCCTGCCATACCATTTGTTCCAGCACTTACACTGGAGGACCATGCAGATATGGTAACTGCACTCACATTTTCTCCAAAGAGCTTGCCAGTGGAAGTGATGATGGTAGTGTGATTATATATGACCCACTCATAGGATCATTGAAATACCGCACTATCTTCCAAAGTGGAATCCTCAGCCTTGCATGGGATCTGCAACACTTAACCTGCCTCTTTGTAGGCTGTAATGATGGCATGCTGGCTATCATTGATGATCTCAAGGGGTATGTTATCTGCATATACCATCAACACTAACTCACATGCAAGGCAGATCCAAGAGCCATCTGTTCTCACTGGCATAAAATCTCTGATATTTTCTCTCTCCATTGACAAGTACAGTGGTGACATTGGCATCACAATTGGGTCGGAAGTTCACATTGTGAAAGAGATTTTCCTGGGTACTGACTTTGCTATACTAATTACCTTAATCGCTTACAATCAATGATTATTAGGGAACTATGCCATGATCAAGATTTCCCTTCACCCTCAGAATTGGTGAATGCAATGGAGGAAGCAGACAAGAGAGTGTGAGGTTGAGTGATCATGTTTAGGGAAAAGGGGAGTGAGCTTGTTGTTGCCTACCTCAACCACAGAGTAGTGTATGTGTTTAGCTGGATTTAATTTTTGACTCCACCTATGGCACTAACATATACAGGTGCTGGGACGTGGTCTCACAAAAGGAACTTTGGCAAATCCAACTGATTCATAGCCACTGACATTTGTAAGGGCAACATTATTCAACATTCTTTTTCTTACCATTATGTCATAAGGGGTCATGCTTCTCTCTCACCAGATCAGAAATGGGTGCTCGTATCTAATCTGGGATCAGGAGTTGATATATATGAACTTGGTCAGTCCCACCTGGTATTGTGTTTGAAGAATTGTCCTCCAGCCCAGGATAAAAATGTTCCATTGCAAGTGGCATTTCTTCCCTGGGGTGTAGTGAGTGGAGCTACAGATGGCAGTGTCCACATCTGGAGTGTGCTGTCTGGAGATTGCTTACAAGTTCTGGAACACAATGGTAAGTATCCCCCAAATACTGTAAAAAATGATTCTCAATGGTTCCCACAGGGAACATGGTTCAGTTGGTTGCAGTAAGTCTAAGGCAGACTTATCAGTGATTCACCTGATTTGCTCGCCCAAGGTGTTTGAGTATCCAACATGTACTTTGGTCATGACAGCAACTTCCCAGATGATGCAGGATACATACATTAGGACATGGCGAGCTAAGAATGAAAGTGGTATGGTTTTTATCTCCATTTGATGAGGGTATTATTAAAGAGTACATCATCAAGATATCATCGCCACTGCATACTGAGGTGTCCAACTGTACCTATGGACTCAAATTGTCCCACTGAAATGTCTAATGCGGTCACTAATCATCAAGCAAGTACCACTTCTCCCTGTTTTAGTGGTTACAGCCACATCTGTATTTATCCACTACTTCCTGTATTCAGTAAGTGAGATTAGAATTGCACACAGAACATCAGTATTGACTCTTTTGTCCAGCCAAGGTCTACCATGGCATCTTATGAAACACTTCTCTCACACTTCAATATCAAGCAGCTACAAATCAAGAATTTGAGAGTGGGGGCAATCACTGCAGTCCATTGAATTGCTTTGAACAGCATTGAATACATATATTGGATGCTGCAGGATCAAGATGGACACCTCCAGGCCCCTCAGGATGCTATAATATACCTTTGAATTTCGCATATGAACTCCACCGCTGTTATACTATGACTTTTGATATGACTGTCATCAATTGCACCATGAAGCCAGCACAAGTGCATATTGAGCACTCTTTGTTGTGATAAGTTGATGTGTGTCCATAATTAGATTCTCAAAGCCCCAGGGCATGGCAGGCAAGTCATTGTCTCTTAGTGGGGCTGTACATGCCTCAAGGCTGAAGGCTGTGATAGGCTGGCCATTGGCCAATATTTGCTATGACAATCATGGAAAGCGGTACTGAGTCCATGGAATTGACACTTCGGAACTTACAGGTAAACCTGACCTTTGTCTCCCATGAAATTCCAGTCTTTGAAAAATTTGGTAATTAACCAGACCTTTGTCCTCCAGATTCACCTAGATCTAAGCTTTGTTGCTATAGGATGCTCATGGGACATTAAATACAGAAAGTGGCATCAGGATAAATTTCATTGTCCTGGTTCCAACTATGTGATCTTCCCTTCATGATGACTGGTGACAAGCAGCACCCAGCTGGGGCTGATTGGGACCAAGGCTATCACTGTCCCAAGTCACCAAGGACTGTCACTAACTCTACCACTCCACAGATGGTGCAGACCCCACCCAGCTCAGAGGGAGCAGCTATGACCTCACAAGAAGCTGCAGCCTCACAAGCCTCACTTCTTGGTGTTCTCAACCATATGATGTATGGTGATTCACAAGTTTGTACCTCAGTTTGACATGCATAGGATGATGGAAACTGACTGAGATTCAGGCTCATGATGATGCAGCATCAACTGCTGATACAGTATTTTCTTTGGCCAGAACATCCTTCTCAGGAGTACAGTCACATGAGCAAACTCCAGTATCAAATGAAGACTGGACTCCTGCATCCTCCTGGGAACAGATGCCAGTGTCTCAAATACTGCCACTTTCCTCTGACGACCAGTGGTTAACTCCTTGGGCATCCAGTCTCCCTCTCAGTGAGATATCAATACAAGTATGTTTTCTCCTGCTTATGGCAGTAGTCTCTGTATGCTGATGAACTGTCCTCAGGCCTTACTTAATACTTACAGCAGAAACCCCTTGTCTGCTAGTCAGGTATGTATATCTTGGAATTCATAGTGATAACACTAAATGGAATTGAAGGTCCCCAGCCATAGCAGAGGGAAGGAGAGGTCTACAGATCAGGGTGAACAGGTTACAGCTCCAGACGAACACCAGACTTGTCTGAACCTACCTCAGACTGAGTTCAGTGCCCCAGACAATAACCTACCCCGGTGGCCTTCAGCTTCCATCCCTTCTCAGCCTTGACAGCCAATGTCCCACTCTTTTTCCACCTCTATGGATCCATTTACTGTTCTGTCTCAACCAGGACCATCAGTCCAGCCCACTCCTCAAGATGTACCTGGTCCTAATATTGGTAGTCCACAGTCACATGGTGCATCCCTTGCACCTTTACTATCTTATTTCTCTGAGTCATTGAATTCTATGTTCACCTCATTTGAGCAGTCGCACACTTCATCCACCAGGATGATTATAGAAGGGATCTCTGCCATCTGGGAGGATTTGAAGGTTTTGTGAATCGATGCAAACACATCTAGAGATGTTGGGATGCAAGACATAGATGAGTTTCCTTTGAAACAAACTAGGCATCCAAAGAAGTGCTGCAATTTCATTCCTTCAGATCCCACTTCTGACATTCCTACCAAGAGTGATATAGAAGAGCACAAATACTTTTCTGTAAGTGGGATTAGTGCTTGTGCTCTTCATTCATTGCTGATGACATGACTTCCAAGACTCACATCTGGCTTCATGCCCTCCACTTGCTCAAAATTACTGACTACAAGTACCTGAACACTATCAAATGTGCACTCACCAGCGATGAGGTTGAAGCATATGAACAGGACATTCCTGGTTGCCCTGAGGTCATGCTGACTAATTTTATTGTAGACTGTGCCCATGGGAAAGACATGCCATATAATCATGAGGCCTTTATGGTCTTTGCTGAAGATTTCCTGGATAAGGTCAATAACCATGGCTGGTACACCTCACAGACAATCCCTGAATGGTACTGCAATTTCAACATTGTCTATGGGGCTTTTAAGGCCCATTTTACTTACATCAAGTCATGTTACAATGAGGTCGTCGTCACTGCAAGTAAGGATCCAGTGAAAGCCAAGGAGGACATGAAGGTGAGATTGCATAAATCTTCACATACTTCAAGGAAAGTTCAGGTAAGTACACCCTATGTTATTAATTGCCCTCTCTCACATTGATTCAAGTTGCTAAAAATGTGCCTGGATGCTATGGCAGAGCATCCTAAGCTGTGGAAGCACTTACCACTAGTCAATTACCTCAGGACTCAGGGCATAAGCTCTGATGAGTCTGAAGATGAAACAAGGAGGATGATTAGTTATCCACATGTGTATCCTCGCTGGCACAGCCAGCAGCTTTCTGCACTCATGTGGGAAGCAGATTTAGCAATATTGGAATTCCTTTCCATCATGATTGGAAAGCATAAGAAAGCAGGCATGCAACTCCAGAATCACCCTCATTCTGAAAAGTTCAATGATGCTGCTGCTGCCCCCCCAGGGCTTCCCATGAATTGCTATGATGCTACCTGGCTGTCCTCACTACATCCACACTCAAAGAAACAGCTCAGAGTGCAGGAGGAGGAGTATGACTTCACCCCTGGCTGCACAGGCAGATATACTGGTATGGTAAATTGGTGATGTCCTTATGACTGTTGAGCTTATGTCATTTGCAGGATCTTCTGTACCACTTGGGGCAGCTGGCAACTGAACATATGACAGGTGGTGCCTTTACTTCCCTACCCTGCTTCCTGCTGTCATTCCTCACCCCTCACTGTCAACATTATACTTCCAATCTCCAGTTAACCTAGATTTACTTGATTTTACAATCTAATACTGAATCTGAACATGTCAGCTATGCTTCTAAATCTTATGCTGCAGGCTAGTGACTTTGGAGAGTTTTTGTGATATGCAAGATTGCTGCATGAAGGCTCACAAAGTAATATTGGTAGATAGGCTCACAGTATGAGTTTTCTCCAAGTAGTAAGCCCCTGCTAAAGCCATGTATAATAACCTCATGTGCCTCTAAACATGCAACGTTGTACTAAGCCCACCTGATCACCCAAACAAGCTGACCATAGTGGGATGGGTTTAGACAGGTCACAGCACCCACATCAGTCATTATCTGTTGTCCTGTTCCTCATCTTTACCTTTGCTTTGTCACTCCCAACCTTGTTTTTGAGGTACATCTTTGCAAAATCTCTTGCAGGCCATGAGTCTTGATAGTGGGTGAGGATGGGAAATTGCTCCTGGGCCTAAAATCATATGGAAAGAAAGCATGCAATGCACTGTACAATTCACTTACTGCCTCAAAGAAGGCTGAGAGTGATTCTGGCCACTGAAGGTGATATGGAGAATTCATATCCATTTTCTTTTTGCACACAAGATGCAGCCCTTTCTAGGGAGGTGAATGTCATATTGGTGCTCAAGTTTTGATAGTAGAATTTTGGGTACCTGAACTGAGTCATACATGTCATCCCCCATGCCAGGACTTCTCACAAAGCATATCTGCCACTGTTTGGCTTTGAGAGCAAGCTGCACAGTGGAGGAATAAGATCATTGCCACACTCTGTCTTCTCCACTGGCAGTTGGCTCTGAATCAAGTGCTCAGATTCAAAATCAAATACCATGTGAGCAGTGATTTCAGAGCTACTTGGGCTGGGACTACACTCCTTTCTGAACACTTTCCTGAGGGTTATTGGTGGGAAGTATGGTTGGTAGTCCATGGAAGAACAAAGGTTGGAGAAATTTGCAAATTGCCACCACTATGTCCTGTACCAACAGTTTCCTCTTATTCATGAGATTATAAGAATTACAGAGGTGCCTAAAATGGTACAAAATCACAAAGATTGGGGACTAGTATGAGAATATGCAAGGAGAGGTGATAAAGCAGATGACAATGCAGCACATGTGTCCATCACATCGTCTTGGGCAAGTCCTGATGAAATGTGGTCCAATTGAAAACCATGCCAGAGCGAAGCAAACCAGCTACTGAGCTGGCTGCACTGCAAGCACACTGCAGAGAAGCCCTAAGCACAAGTTGGAAGATAGTACTGTATAATTTGCACTCACAGTGAACAGAAGACGAGACGTCCTGGATATGATGCAGCCAGACAGAATGGCAGATGGAATTTGAGATCTAGTTCATAATTTAGTGCCACTTACTGCAGGAAAAAAATGTGATGTCATGAGCTTACCTTGGGCCAGAAAAGACTTGCTTGCAATGTGGAAATAAAGCATCAAAATGGGAGTGCCATATCTTGTGAGGAACTTCATCAGTGTGAGATGAGGAAGGCCTCTTATTATGTGCTTAAAATGCGAAGTACTCAGTCTGTTGGCAGAGCAAACACACTGCCACTAAGTTTTCACAAAGGCACTGTGACTTTCAATGGCTCATCACAGCTGTTATTTGAGAAAATTATTGCACCTCAAAGAATCCATTTAATTGTGGTGTGAATTTCTCATGCTCTTTCTGGCACAGGACTGCTAAGCCATCAAGCCATTGTCATATTCTCTCTATGGTTTTGATTTCTCATATCATTGCTCAAATTTTATGTCCGTGGCAAATCTCTGGCTTGATTTAGAAACCATTCCCCAGGGCCTTTGCCCACTGTGAGAATAGACATCTTGGTTGATCAGCAAATATGCCTTGATTGAATACAGCCACACCATTGCAGTTTTGTGGCTCCCATCATATTTAAACAGTGTGCTGATTTTAAGTTCAGTTGGTTTCAAAGGAGCATTAGTCACAGTGGTTCTTGGAGGATCCCAGGCAAAGGCCACCAGATCCATACATTATGAACAAGCTTCTGAGTAGGGGTCAGGGTTAAGAGGGAGTAGGGTGAAGGGTGAAGGGTTCTTAAAGAGGAAAGTACACTGTGAAGGGTGTTCTGGAGGAAGCCAGTGTCATCCTCAAATGGTGAGTGGTTCAAGCTGGTAGGGGTATGTGCTTCAGTGGTGCTGTACTCAGTATTAGAGCTCAATAGCTCAGGTTCTGATTCATGTATTTCAAGTGGGCTTCACCAGAGGCATTACCTAATTTTTGAGCCACAAACAGTAAAAGAACATGTGAGAAAGAGACACTATGTTTAAGAAGATTAAATGTTTTACCATGTTTAGTGTTTTAAAGTCTGGTCCAGTCCAGTATTTTGCAGCAAATTTGGTGCAACCAGACCAAGAATGCATTGGACCAGTTACCCCCAGTTGCCTAAGTGGTTGCAACCAGTTCACAACTGGTCTTTTTGAAGACCAGTCCAACTCCCTTACCTCATATGTCAAGAGCTCTGGAAGAGGTGACATAAGTCAATATAATATTAGATAAATATGAATAAAATACAAAATATCACAAATGCACCCAGAGTGCATATGCACAGATTGAGGTATCTGAACATTATATAATATCTATTAGATAAACATGTACAATTTACACCAAAGTCACAAATGCACCTGCATGCATATGTGCAGATCAGGCTACCAGAGGGATTCAACCAGTTTAGGACCAGTTTTTAGGAATACCCTCAGGGCTTGCAACTGGACTGTCACCCAACAGTGGGAGGTGCAGACCACAACCAAAGGTCTAGTTGCAACTGATGTTGGTCCAGTCTGGTTGCTGGTCTTTAGATCAGTCTGCAACTGGACTTTAAAACACTAACCATGTTCTCTTTGTGTTTTGAAACATAGGGTCTGCTTTTGCAATGTTTTATTTACTAAGCATTGGTTTTTTCCCCTAGTGCTTGCTTGTGGTCTGCTCCTTCAAGGGAGAATGGTGCCTTGCTAAATAGCATATGTTCAGGCATGATGACCAAGGTAGACTAGAGCTTTTGTTATGCTAACACTGAAATGTGTAATGTAGGTTGAGTCCAAATAGTCAAACTACAGCAATGGCTATAGCCTTCAATAGAAGTATTTGCCATAGTTCTGAACAGAAACACAGGTAGGATTGTGCAGCCCTAGTCTGGGGTTTCCAGGCCTAGGATCAACTATTTAAATAGTGTACAAGGAGGCCTCAAGGTGACCTCATGTAATGAACTAGTAATGCCATTGGACAGAAGGACACATGTGTTGAACATGTTTTGTGAGAAAGCAATGCTATTGGTTATCTAAGGCAATAAGTCTGGAACATCTCAGAACACCATAGAAAAGCATTGAACAAGACAGCAAGCAAAAGAGTCAGGTCAAAAAATGAAACATCTCATGAGTAAGTAAATCATAACAAGCAGACTTATTCTTAGAATGGTTAGTATCATTAAGCATGATGTCAGTTCAACACCACTATTAGACTAACATATGCAAACAAACCCCAAGTGCAAATTCACTGATCAACAACTCAGGAAGCTTTGGAAAGCTTTGGAACAAGTCAGGAGGGGTTGGTTGCTAAGCAAGATAGAACACAAACAGATACTACATGCTCTGAAATTTCCCTCCCCACCCTCATTGATTCAAAGACACCTGAAGTAGCATTTTGGAGTCCATTGAATTGGACCCTGTGCTCTAATCCAATGGATTGATCATAACACCTTCATTGTCTTGCCCCACCCCAACAACCTCTTGGCTGAAGAAATACTAAGGAGTATGTCAAATGCATAAATGATTTATAGCTTACACATCAGATTTTCCTTTGCAATATCTACAGGTTTGGGACATAGAACCTCCACCTTTTCACCATGTTCTTCAAAAATTGCTGCAATAAGGGCAAGAACTTTAGCTTGGACACCTGATACCTGATACTCCTTCACAGCCATTTTGAAGTGTTTTTCAACATGATCTTGATTTGCCTGATTGACTTGCAATAAAAAATACAAGTACTCAAACACAATAAGAGATCCTGCAATAATAAGGGTGGGTATCACAAAGCCATTGAGAAGACATAACTGACCAATGCCTTGTCCCACAATGTATTTCATTTGGGGTTTCAAGAAAGGTGACAATGTGGGCATTGAAATACCATGTGATCAATGCATCAGTTCAGGCTAGGATATTCACAATTGTGGGAAATGTTTGTAGTGAAAACAGCCATGATGCAGATGGTAAAACCTACCACCTAAAATAAGGAATTACAGTTATCATGGCTGTCAATTGCAGTAAAGTGACAAACAACCTATAAATCTTATGAGCAAGTAGTGGCAGTTAATTGAATGGAAGCCATGTACATGCTGCAGAAGAGAACCAGAGGTTGAACACAAACTGTATTGCACGTGGGTAGGCACCCACATCCTGAGCATAGATTCTTTGAGAGAACCATCAGGAATGTATCTACTACTTAAACTTACCAACTGTGGAAAGCTGAAAAGCTGCAAGAGGATACAATGTATCATCCATACCTCCTATCAAGTCAAGCCCAAGAGGTGGTTGCATTTAGTGAGGGAGTACCCATCACCACATACCATGAAACCACTCACTCGCTATCAACCCAAGTCCATGAGGGTGAAGGAAACATGGTCATTATTTATGCACCACCACTTTTCATCACTCCACTCACAAACTATCAATAGAGTAAGGGAAATCTGGTCAGCATGCATCCACCACCACCACTCCACTCACTCCCTATCAACTCAAGTGCATGAGGGTGAGAGGCAACATGGTCAGTGTGCATCCACCACCACTTTGCATGAACTCCACTCACCTCCTGTCAATGCAAATCCATGAGGGTGAGAGGAAACATGATGGTCAGCAGACATCCACCACCACCACTTCCCATGACTCCACTTACAAACTATCAATCCCAAGTTCATGAGGGTGAGAGGAAACATGGTTGTTCAGCACTGTGACATCCACCACCACTTACTATGACTCCACTCACATACTATCAACCCAAGTCCATGAGGGTGAAGGAAACATGGTCAGTGTGCATCCACCACCACACTACCACTTGCTATGACTGAACTTACTCCCTATTGACCCAGGTCCAAGAGGGTGAGAGGAAACATGGTCAACATGCATCAACCACCACTTGGCATAGCTCCACTCACAAACTATCAATCCAAGTCCATGAGGGTAAGAGGATATATGGTCAACACACATCCACTACTGCTTGTAATGACCTCACTCACATCCTACCAATGCAGTTCCATCAGGGTGAGAGGAAATATGGTCAGCATGCATCTGCCACCATGCCATGTCCACACACTTGCTATCAACCCAAATCCATGAGGGTGAGAGGAAAGTCAGCATGCATCCACCATGACTCCACTCATGTACTGTCAACCCAAGTTCATGATGGTGAGAGGAAATATGATCAACATGCATCCACCACCACTTGCCATGACCCCACTCACTCACTATTAATCCAAGTCCATGAGGGCAATATGAAACAGGGTCAGCATGCATCCAACACCACTTGGCATGACTCCACTCACTTCCTGTCAACCCAAGTCCATGAGGGAAAGAGGAAACATGGTCAGTACATATCTACCACCACCTACCATGACCACTCACTTCCTATCAACCCAAGTCCATGAGGGTGAGAGGGAATATGGTCAGTATCCATCCACCACTACTTGCCATGACTCCACTTACTCCCTAACAACCATTGAGGGCAAAGAGGGAACATGGTCAGCATGCATCCACCACCACTTGACATGGTACCACTCACTCCCTATCAACCAAAGCCCATGAGGGCAAGAGGAAACACAGTCAGCATATGTCCACCACCACTTGCCATGATCCTCCACTCACATACTGTTGACCCAAGTTCATGAGAGTGAGAAGAATCATGGTCAGCATGCATCTGCCACCACTTCTCATGATCCACTCACTTCCTATAAACCCAAATCCACAAGTGAGAGGAAGCATGGTCAGTGTACATCCACCATCACTTGCCACAACTCCACTCACTCCCTATCAACCCAAGTTCATGAGGTGAGAGAACACATTATCAGCATGCATCCATTAACATTTTCCATGACTCCACTCACAAACTATCAACCCAGCTCCATGAGGGTGAGAGGAAACATGGTCAGCATGCATCAACCACCCTCTGCCATAGCATCACTCACAAACTATCCATAAGGGTCAGCAAGTGTGGTCAGCATGCATGCTCCATTTCCTGACATGACTCCTCCTACATCCTAACAATCCCAGCCCACAAGGGTGAACTTTGTCAGCATGTATCCAGCAATACCTGCCTCCTGGTGTTCCACTTACAAGCTATGAAGAAGTTCATGCAGGTGAGAGCAAACAAAGTCAGTACACATTCACACCACTTTCCATGACTTCACTCACTCCCTATCATCCCAAGTCCATGAGAGTGAGAGGAAACATGGTCATGGATCCACTAACACTGCCCACAATTCTGCTCACATACTATCAATCCAAGTCCATGAGGGTTAGAGGAAACATGGTCAGCATGCATCCACCACCACCTCCCACAACTCCACTCACTTCCTATCAGCCCACATCCATGAAGGTGAGAAGAAACATAGTCAGCATGCATCCACCACCACTTTCCATGACCCTGCTCACTGCCTATCAACCCAAGTCCATGAAAGTGAGAGGATATATATGGTCAGCATGCATCCACCACTAGTTTCCATGACTCCTGACTCACATACTATCAACCCAAGTCCAAGAAGGCAAGAGAACATGTCAGCATGCATCCATTACCACTTCCCATGCCTCTACTCACTTGCTGTCAACCCAAGTGCATGAGGATGAGAGGAAACATGGTCAGTGTGCATCTGCCACCACCCCTCATGACTCCACTCACTCCCTACCAACCCAAGTCCATGAGGGTGTCAACATCATTAATATGTATTCTTCACCACCTGTCAAGGTTTGACCTACATCCTATCATGCCACAGGAAAATGAAAGTGAGTAGATCATCTAAAGTTTCCACAACATATTCAATGGTCTCACACACCCTCTATATATATGTCAGCATGTCCCCTATATAGAAAGCTATCTCTCACAAATGGAAACCAAGATGACAGCACCACTGCCAACTTTCTAGGCTCCTGATAGCCATATCCATCCAGCATGCATCTTTGCAATGCCCTTCAGAGTGTCAATATGCACCAGAGCTTCAACTAGTGCCACACTCACTTCATTATCGCAAATTCAACACACAGGGCTTGACTAGACTGCTGTGTTGATATAAGAAACTTTTGCATTCCCTCCTCAGTCAGAGCATTTGCTGTACATGTCAGGAGACCAGAACAATCTGCACCTTCATTTTGCATATCTGAAATGATTTGTGACTAGGTTTGTTACATATTATCACAATACATAGAGCACTTCCCTGTTAATAACTGGAAATCACAGGGTGGAAATCTTGAGGCCTTCAACCATGTCTTGACCTGTGCAAGATGATTTTGACATTCCTCTCTTGTCACCATTGGAAGCTCTGCTTGTGCTTCATCCATACTCAGACCCTTATCCATAAGTTCTTGCCAAGCATCCAGTTCCACAGCATCTGCCTTTGTCAACACCACAATCACTGGAACTATCCCATTCAAATTCCTGCAAGCAAACATGACAACATGTATGTGTTGACATACCATGCCCTGTATCACACTCCTCAAAGAACTTCCATTCAGCAGCTGTGAACATCTGATGGCACTCATTCAATGGAATGCAAAACCTAAACCATTAATGCATGAGGATCACATCACTTATAGTTAGAGTATCATTCTTGAACTCTTACCAAATGGCATGTATTCATTTCTGCAAGACCAGAGTGGTAGCAAGATGCATTACAAATTCCTTCATCTTCTGAAACTGCACTTTGCTGCCAGCTTCAAAGCCACAGGAGTCATGGAATACAAATTGCAGGTTGCTACCAAAGACTAGTTCATTCTCAATGGCATGGTGGCCACACTGAATGCAATCAATAACAAGTTACATATAATTCAAGTGATGATCTCACCCACAGTGAACCTTGCACTACAGCAGTGTTGACCTGGATATAGCAAAACACATTCACAAGGCATGAGTAATTGTGGCATATTGCATTTACCTTCTTGCCTTCACCACTAAAAACCTCTGGTTGATTGGTAGTGTTACAAAGCCCCTGTAAGATAGTTGTTTTACCAGCATTTGCTCTGCCCATGATAAGGATGCAAAAATGACAGATGTGATCAATGCTTTTTTTAGCCTGTGTGGGATCCAAGCAATAACCAGTTCTTGCAGAGGTCATTGCTGGCCATCTATATTAGACTTCACCCCATTGCCATGAGAAAATACATGCCTGCAGTGGTTATTCCTTCAGTCAGTGCAACAAGAGGATCTTGTAAACTTCCCAGAGGAGAACACAGGTGAGCTGCACACATTAGTCAGAGCCACAAACTCTTCATTTACCTTGGGCATACCTGTTTGAGCAACCATGCCACTGCTTGGAGGTGGAGAACCCCACCTCAATGAGCACCATAACACACTGAGATGCCCAGGAGCCATGAACTATGTAATGATGAGGAACTAGCAATTGAAATGGTGTTTTGGAGCATTCTGAGAGGCAGTAGTCTCTTGTCACAGAAGATAATAGTATTGGCTAAGTGCAAGGAATGCAGAGCTGCTGACTTGAATCATGTCAATTGATATCAGCACACCTATCATAATAATAAGGGGACTACATGTGGGAAAATGTTTGTTTTCAACTTCTGATGGCCTTGCTCACCAAGAATTGCATGGATTTTAAACTCCATTTAAACTCCATTTGAACTGTTTGCAGCAACTCATGCCTGTCACATGACTGGCCAAACATATGAGTAAACAAATGCTTTTCATACCATGGGGAAAGGGACCAGTGACTACATGGAGTACACATTTGAGATACAGGCTGCTACACCAAGTAAATTAGAGTGTAAACCCTTCCCCTGCAGCCCTGTCATCAGCTTATTGAGTGAGTGGTGCATGGAAGCAGAACTATGATAACTATGATAATATTGGTCTGATTGGGATGTATGGCATGTACATTGTCAGAAGATTGCATCAGACAAGACACAACAAAACTAAGGGATAACATGGATAATATGGATAATATGGAAGGACAGTGAGTAACATGTGCACAATACACTGTCAAATATCTTAGTAATAAGGTGATTACATGCCCAAAAAGGATCCCAAATGCTTTTTCTGAGATTTTTGACTTCTGATGGTCTTGCTCACCAAATGTTAAAACATCATCTAAATCCTGTCACTCAGTGTGCATGTGTAGTATTAATCTGGCATGAGAAGAAAAATTCAAACTCATCACATGCATGCACAGCCTCAGTACTCCCTGTGCAATATAGTGACATCTTGCATGAAGGGCTAAATAGGATCAAACACATGCCCATTCCTACCATGTGGGAAGGGACTGTGGCAATACAGAGTACAAAACAGAGATTCAAGTGACTGGCAATTTGAGTGTAAATCCTTCCCCTGCAGCCCATGGCTTATTCAAATTTGAGTGAGTACTATTATGTGGGAAAGCTGTGATATATATGTTGGTCTGATTGGATTGTCAGAAGGTCATATGTCAGACAAGTGGTACCCAGATACCAATGAAAATAAGGGATAACATGGAAAGACAGTGAGTGTACATGTACTGCAGGCTTTTGGTCAGGAATGATCCCCAGATTACTCCAGAAAGAGACTGCAGCAGAGTGTGAACAGGATCAATTGAACAAATTTCAGATGACTTCACCAAGTAGAGCAACCATCATCATCCTCAGCCTACTGCACCTATGCCATCAATACCTCAACCACACTTTGCACTGGGGCACAACCTTATGCAACACATGCTAAGAAAGCCAGGGAAGCAAGATGATCAAGTTCCATAATAGGTTGAAACTGAAGTACACCACTGTAAACTACCCCTATATATATATATATGGTAGCATGAGATTCCCAAGTTAAATTGTAATGTCCAAAATACAGGAAACACATGTATGAGAGGGGGTCCCAACAGAAGGCCCATCAGCAAAACAACAAGTAGTCTGCATCAGATGACTCAGGCCATTCAGACAGTGCAGATACCTGATATTAGGTAACTGAATAGAGTGCAAAGACTACTGAATGGAATGAAAGTTTGCCAGACAAGCAGACTGTATGTACTTTTGCTGATGCATCACCAAAAGTACATGTAGTCTGCTTGTCTGACATCTCTGAGTTAGTCTGACAAACTTTAATTCAATTCAGTTGAAGTCTTGGCACTCTATTCAGTTGCCTAATGTCAGACATCTGCACTGTCTGAATTGTCTGAGTCAACTGATGCAGACTGTTTCAGACAAAGCAGACTACTTGTAATTTTGCTGATGTGGGGAGTAAGAGCTCAAGATTGAGATCTGGAGCCCTACTAGGAAAGGCTACAAGTAAGCAGCCTCTCATCTGCTTTCCAATTATCATGCAAGTAGCAACCAAGGCAAGTGAAAATGAAGTGTACATAGCCACAACCTTAGATATGAGATGCAGACAAGTCACCACACAAACCATGTCCCAAATAGAGAAAAGCAGTGTTGCAACAACCAACACCAGCAGCAGGACAAACAGGTGACCAGTGGCATCACCTGCAAATGAAATGGCCTACCAAAAACTGGGCACAAAGTTACAGGGACAATCAGTCCAGCAATAAAAGTCCTCTCTCCTCCTGGGTATCAGGGTTCAAACATACTCAATGTGGTGTTCCAACAAGTATTCAATGGTTGGAGTTGAATTGGTAAGTGAATTTGGGTTGTATACAGTATCATGCTATCTATTGACATTACTCCCTTTAAGCAGATTCTTACAGTATGTGCCATTATGTAGCCCATAATATCATCCCTGATATATACTGTGACATGTGACAACTGTAATCCATGATTCTGTAAATATGTTTGTGCAAATCACAAGGAGCACCTGCCTTTTCTGTCAGTGGTCTCATCCCAGTCAGTGGTCTCATGCCATGGCAAGCCATGGGTTAGGTTTATCAGTCACAACGCAGCGGGCAGAATTTAAACTGGGTGTAAATGTAATGGGAAATGTGAATCAGAAATTCTAAGTTTAATCTGACATCTGTGTGTTGACATAGTTCGAAGTATTGTCGGTGGAAAGAATGTTGGTGACAATTTGATACATTGGTGGTTGTGTTGCTCATGTGTGAACGTTGTCCAAAATAGGAAGTATCAGTGTCGAAAGTATGGTCATCAGAACTTCATATACTGACGAACAATAGAAAACAGAGCTAAAATTTAAAGTAAAAAATTTATGTACAAAATGTAGTACTAAACTTCATGTACTCTGTGGATTTCACAACATGGTTAGCAGAATTTACACTGGGAGTAAATGTAGTAGGAAATGTGAATCAGAAATTCCAAGTTTAATCTGACATTTGGTGTGTTGACACTGTTTGAAGTATTGTCAGCAGAAAGAATGTTGGTGACAATTTGATATGTGGGCAGTCGTGTTGCTCGCGTGTAAATGTTGTCCAAAATAGGAAGTATCAGTGTCGAAAGTATGGTCGTCGAAAACTTGATATTCTGACAAACAATAGAAACAGAGTCCAAACTTGAAGTAAAAATTTATGTACAACATGTAGGACTAAACTTCATGTACTGCCCATGAAATCCACATAATACATGAAGTTTGGTACTACATTTCATAGATAAACCTTTAGCTCAAATTTGGACTCTGTTTCTATTGTTTGTCAGTATATGAGGTTTCGACAACCATACTTTCGACACTGATACTTCCTATTTTGGACAACATTTACACGCGAGCAACACGACTGCCCACATATCAAATTGTCACCAACATTCTTTCCGCTGACAATACTTCAAACGGTGTCAACACACCAAATGTCAGATTAAACTTGGAATTTCTGATTCACATTTCCTACTACATTTACTCCCAGTGTAAATTCTGCTAACCGCGTTGTGTTTCATAGGTATTACATGAAATTGAGTACTACATCCTGTAAATGAATTTTTACTTCAAATTTTAGCTCTGTTTCTATTGTTTGTCAATATATGAAGTTTCGACGACCGTACTTTCAACACTGGTACTTCCTATTTTGGACAACGTTCACACGCGAGCAACACGACCGCCAATGTATCAAATTGTCACCAACATTCTTTCCACCAACAATACTTCAAACTGTGTCAACACACAAATGTCAGACTAAACTTAGAATTTCTGATTCACATTTCCCATTACATTTACACCCAGTTTAAACTCTGCCCACCGCGTTGTGAGTGTAGTACTGCAATGTGTGTTATGTAATGATGTTTGATTACAGTACATATTGGTGTAGCTGTCGCAGTATTGTGTTCAATGTTTCGATCGTTCCAGTGACATATGGAACGGCTTCTTTTGTACCTCACGCAAGCCTATCTGCGCTACGACACAATATCTCAAACAGAATGCACCAGCACGCCATGCAATCGAGTCACGCGCCCAGTCGTCAACTACTCAGCGGCTGAGCGCTGCCAGCATGCATACTACTTTCAAACGTCATGGAGCTCATGTAGACATGCATAAATGGATACGACCATCAATTGTTACCCACACTGTGGAGAACGGATCACCCGCATTCACTTGCTACGGGTCCGACGATGAAGGAACCCTTCATGTTTCCCTTGTTGGCGATCACCCCTGCGAGTGCAATCATCAAGGGTGAGGAGCGAATTGGAAAGAGTAGGGACTACTATGCACCTCGAAGTAGGGGAAAATACCGTCTGGTTGCCGCCAAGCCTTGCGCTACTGCTACGGACATAGCTGCATTTCATCGTATCAACACTTGCCGATCTGCAAATTGAGGGCAATATGACATCGGATGAGTGACACTCACTCTTCTTCCTTAGTTCTGCCTTGCACTTCTTGACAGATGCCGCAACCGTGTCACCCACACCAACATCTGCCAAACCATTAAGACGTGCACCGAAACCATACGATTCGACGATGGATAGGAACTTGGTACCGCTGTTGTTCGGCACAGTTTAGGATGGCCCCGACGGGTAGATCAAGTGTGCGGCGGTATCCCCTGCAGAAACTGTGGAGGGATGTCAAGCCGGGGAGCATAGTACAGCAACAACGCATGCTTTTCTTTCTTAGCCATGCCGTCTGGATCATCGAATACAGCGCCGAGCCACAAGGCTGGGGTGAGTTGTACTCTTCCTCTCACAGAACAAATACGAAACACGTACCAATTGTGTAAAAGGGTAGCTACCAGACACGAATCCACTCTGAGACGAGACTGATGACTCGTCGCCCCTCGCTGCTGTTCGATCTACAAGCCTATAAGCTGCACCATTAAAATCCGGAGCAGAGGTTATAGAAGGTCACAAGTATTACCCCATAGAACTACCCATGTCCAACCCTGTGCGATCATTTACCTCCTTACTCTCTGAATGGGGATTCCTCAGACATCACCTTGATGCGTAAACCAATTCACACAGAATGAGTTGTTAATGCACGTCGGAACAGTCGGGACAGTTGAGAATACCTTCATGGACGGAACTGTCTCCGGGAAGGCATTGAGCACACCGAGACTAGGTAGCGGGAAACGATCAGGGTGCAAGAAGTTGTGATGAAGGAGAACTCACGGATGACTTCGTACCACAACTAGTGATCATACAACAGTAATACCAGCTATCAGTATATCAGGTCAGGCTGTCGGCGCTAGCAGATCACCAGCATGGCAACATTGCTGATCCGGCTCCTTGGGAGAATTACCATGTTGCTATTGGGCACTGCCCTTTACCCACTGGTCTGCTCCATCCAAACCAACGACGTTTCCGTTCTAGTCAGCCCGCGACGGGGAACTCTGCACTTGCGTGATTCGTTCTGTAGACCGTTGCCACTGGTGAGTCGACCCACTACCACAGTTACTACTTGGTACGTCTTGGAATCCTAGGCGAAGTTTTGCCCTTCCTGTCGGGCATCCGAAGAACGCAATACCTCACAACCCAATGGAACGCAGAAATGGTGGACTCACCATAAGTCACGGTGAGTGAAGTACATATCGGATCCAGCGTCTCAGTACCGGTTCGCAAAATCCTTGAAGCTAACCCGACTTGTGTCGGTCCCCAAGTACCGATTCCCTCCGTGAGTCATCACCACATTTAATTACCACGTCAGCCTCGGCTCCCACCAAAAGGCTCATTGGAATCAGATTCCCCCCTGCGAAACACTCGGTAAACGACGAGCAACAGCATGTCCTCCCGAACAAACAGCTCTGCAGTCTCCGAGACGACCGCAGCACCTGCTAAAAACATGCCTTATGGTGAGTTACCCCTACTTGCAGTATCTCAGGACTGTCAGTGGTGATGGATTCATTCCCTTTCAGTAAGACTTGGAAATTCAGGTCTCAAAGTTTCCAAGATCATACTCGGGACGATGCAGTACGGTTCCAAGGCGTGGCAGGACTGGGTACTTGACGAGTCGGAAGCCATCGAGCATATCAGAGTTGCGTGGGTGTTTTGCGACTTTTTTTAAAAAAATCCTTGTCCTTGTCTGGGTCAAACCCATTACTAGCCATATCGTGACAGCAGGATACGATGGTGACATTTTGTGATGCATACAGGTACGAGGCAGGCATCCAGACATTCGACACAGCCAACGTCAGTAGCAATACTTCCCGCCTTCACGCCCATCTCTAAGAAGTATGGTGTTCCAGGTCTATTCTAACGGCCGCTCCGAAATTATCCTCGGCAAAGCCATCAAACAGCTGAACCTTCCCCGCGAGGAGATCGTCGTAATGACCAAGGCAAGATCATTCCCTTCGTCTTTACTAGCTCCGATGCCCCTCTGAGTGGCGAGCTCAAACTGCGAACGACGTCGCGTACAGTGCTTTTTTGTGGTCGTCAAGGAGGGAGCGACCGGGCTATCAAATCCTAGGGATAATCCTGACCAGAGAGGATACGTGAATCAGCATGGGTTGAGCCGCAAGGTAAGTACCCTGGCAGTGCGAATGGTGTCGTTGCTTATCATAAAGTGTCTCGGACATTCATCGATTCGCAGCATATATTCGACAGCGTCAAAGCCAGTTTAGAACGTCTCCAGCTTGACTATGTCGATGTCTTGCAATGTATGTGCATACCCGACCCAGTCTTTACCGTATACTCAGTTGTGACCCGTATGTGCCAACAGGCCACCGGTTCGACCCAGAGACTCCTATCGAGGAAACGGTTCGTGTATTGTCGTATTCAAATGTCCCACTGAATGGTTTATAGATGCAAGCTCTCCATGATGTAGTCAAAGCTGGATACGCTCGATACATCGGAATGAGTTCCTGCTACGCTTACCAATGTATTTCTCCTCTCTCTGTCTTCTCGTAATTCATCTCATCCCCTTACTAGTCCACGCAATGCAAAGTAAGTCTGCTACGTGTCCTCCTTGAAAAGTTGCAGGGACGCCACCGAAACCAAAACTGAAGTGATGTAGACTACGCCATTGCCAACAAGCTTACGCCCTTCATTTCGATGCAAAACCACTATAACCTATTGTACCGTGAAGAAGAGCGCGAAATGTTTCCCACTCTGAAGGTGCCTTCCAAGGCACTCTGTTTCATATCGCTTCTACTCACTACGTACATTCATTCGTGCATGTTTCATGGCAGATGTTGGGTGTCGGCGCTATATCCTGGTCTCCTCTCGCACGCGGTCTCTTGGCGAGACCTCCTGGACAGCAAACCACACGTGCGCAGACCGACTTGTACGTGATGATTGACCTCATCTTCATCGTGACTGTCTCCCACTCATTCTTGAACCGTAGCCGAGTCCAGTTGTATAAGGTATCCCCCGCACGCGATACGATCATCAACCGGTCCGTAGATTCCGCTGTCCCCTGCTCCAGCCCACCTCACGCCCAGACTTGTTCGTTTTCGTGCATGTGTAACAGTGTGGAAGAACTCGCGAAGAACAGAGGCGTTAGCATGGCACAGATTTCTATAGCTTGGATGCTCAGTAAAGGCCGTAAGCCTTGTTACCCCTCCATTCCTTGATTCCATGTCGTCCACCTATATGGCCTGCGCTGACACACGTAACTATTATCCAGATGTGACGGCTCCGATTGTTGGCCCAACCAGCCTCGACAATTTGAAAGATATCATCGGTGGGTATTTATCACTCGGTACAGTGAATACTACGATCTGATCGTCGCGCCTTCCCTTCGTTTGTTATCTTTTGATTCGGACCACCAGCCGCTGTGCACCTCAAGTTGACTCCGGAAGAGATTCAAATTTTGGAGAAAGAGTATCAACCATCTCCTGTACTCGGGCATGCGTAATTGTGGACAGCAGTAGAGAGCATGTTTATTCGCCGTACACGTCTACTGGACCTCTCAGGGTTTGTTCGTCTTATATAATACTACATGAGCGCACACCAGGCCAGAAAGTCAATGAGGATGACGTCCAACATTGTCTTGCAAGCACACCCGACTGCGCGAGACAAGGCAGTGAGTGAGATCCGAGTGTCTGCGGGGACAGTTCTCGCTGTGATCCCCAGTCTGGCTCAAATCCTCGTCGATGCAGAGAAGGGGCGACGATGCGACTACTGCTTGATCTCAGCTGAGGGTCGTCTCCGTCGATGCACCGGATGTGCTTCGTACTGGTACTGCGACGTCCAATGTACGCACCCCATCCATTAAATCCGTGATTGAACTAACCCAGTCAGGCCAGCGCTCCCACTGGCCTACCCATAAGAAATACTGCTCCAACTTTCCACGATACACTTCTTCTCCTGCATTCGCACAACTGCAAGCCTACCAGAAACTTGACGCAGTACTACTTACTCATCTCCTCGCGGAATTCTCTGCAAGTGACCCGTCGTCTGAGGAGGCCCTCGCCACCTTCACTTCTCTCCTCCCAGGGCCCGTCTCGGGAGCGCTATGCCCTCCAACGTGCCCACTCGCGACGAGCCACAAGCCCAGTATTTCTGCAAGCGAGTTGTACAGACGATCCGGGAACAACAATTTTGCTATTCACAGTCACTTCACTACGATTGCACATGGCATATTCCCCCTTGCAAGCCGTCTTTTTAACCACTCCTGTCTCCCAAACGCGTTCCCAAAGTACACATTTGATCGAGGATGCCGGGTCCGGATGTCGATCGTCGCCATGCGCGACATCCAAGCGGGCGAGGAGGTGCGTTTCTACTCCACCGATCGGTCCAGGTCCACTTCACCTACTGCCCTTAGATCTGTATATCCTACGTCGACCCTGCCCTTCTAGATACTCGTCAGCAAATATTCCAATTCACCTACGGGTTCACGTGTATCTGTCCTTCCTGCACAGCCCTTTCCACCGTGAGGAGGACGTCTTTACCTCCTCCTATCTCTGAGGCAGACATCACGTCTCTTAGTACACGCCTTGTTAACCACGTCTTTCCACGCGTCACATTCTCCGATTTATCGATTACCCTCCCATCGACCCTATCCTCCCTTACTGCCCTCCCGCCCTCACTACACGAAGCTCTGCACGAATCCTTTTTAACAATGCTCACGGACAGGTTCAGCACTGCATCACACGAGGGGCCATCCGATGTCGCATTGGAGAGTGGTTTAGCCGTTCTCGCTCTATATGTCCTTATATACCCTCCAAATTACCCTCAAATCGGTACCTCCATCTTTCTTTGATGAAGGTCGCGTTCTCGAACTGACATCCGTATAGGCCTCCACCTTCTCGAACTGTCCAAAACGGCGTGGAACGCTCACATCACCTCTCAGGATCTGGGGTCGAAGTCCGTCACCAGCCCGGTACACTGCGCACGTGTATGTCTCAATTTGGCACGGCAGGTCTTGCACATTGTCGGGCCGGAGGGTGATCCTCGCGGTCCGGCAGAGGAGTTGGAGGTGTTAGAAGGGTTGCTGAGTGGGGACACTTAGTCAAGGGGCAGTAAGCACCAGAATTGAGAGTGCAAACCGTGACCCAGAAAACGCAGTGCGAAAAGTTGGAGGATATTATGAAGTGGGGTGTGTTTATCACTCGTTCTGTTTTCTTCAGTTCTATATATCACAGCACATTCGACGCCCCTTCGTATGTCCGCACTCCAATTGTCCGCACTACCTCCACCTCGCTTCGAACATGTCACCACGGCTCCACATCTTTCTAAGCTGCGTTCGAACTTCAAGCAGGGCACGAATGCCAAGTCACCCGTGTTTATTCGCTCCCGATGGTTCATGAAATCCATTTTCGACATAGCAACGAGCGCTTCGACGGGTTCCGCGGTGATTGTGAATATATGGAGTACGTAAACGGGGGCTCGGTGGTCGATTTTTGCTGTGAGGACCGACACCTTCCCCATCCTTCCATCCTCCAAGGACTTTTCAACATAGTCTCATATCCCGACAAGCCTAATGGGTGGCACAACTCCCATCTTCCAGTCTCGTACCTCCCCGCTAATTCCTCTCAGAATACGCAAACCGAGTAATGACCCCACCCACGAATCACCCCGCCCAGATATGCGTACGTCGACGGTTGCGAGGCCGCCGGGGCTAGTAACGCATGGCACGAACGGCATCATCCCGATCCGCCCCCTTACACTACTCGTGTTCGCACTCGTCCTCTCCACGCTCTTCACCATCGCGATCTCGTTTTCGTTCTTGGGGCATGACGCCGACGAGCCGTATTTCAAGCAGATATTGAACAACGTTGCGGAAGCGAATCCTGGTGTAAGTCCGCGTAATTTCCCCTCATCCCGGTTCCGTCGTGTCATATCACATGCACTCATACGGTCCCACGCACCCTCAGATTGTGCTTCTAGGCGAAAACGTTGATGTCGATGTCGACGCACCCTCGATCGGGATCCGGTGGTCAATCCTTGGTTGTGGGAGCGGTTATGTCCTCGAGGGGAGCGCTGGCGTTCATGGAAGTGACTTATGTGGGTTACCGAGTTTTTACCTTGAGATATACGTCGATAGGTACGTTGGTGTTCGGTTATTGTCGCGTTGCGTTGAATGCGTCTTCATGGCTGGTTGGGGATACAGTTCTGTTGGACCCACCGCGGTATATGATCCTTCTCATCTCCCGTTCGTAAGTCAGACGGGCCGGCCACGCGAGTACGTGCATCGATCCCGTTAATCGTTGCACCCTCTTACCCCTACTGTGAATGCTATGTCCTACAGCATCCAAAGCCTCGTCCAGTTCGACAGCGACCACACCCTTGATGTCCACCTCGATCGACTCTACCCCTTCGACAACTACATCCTCACCAGCACCTTACGTGCCGTCTCTGCCTCCAACACGACGATCCCGATCCAGAAACTGGCGACCATCGATCAGGTGTCGAGTTTTGCGATCGAGAGTGTGGATATGGAGACCTATGAAGTTGTGTCCTCCTCCACTTCGAGTACCACCGACGGTGTGCAGACATCCCAAATCCCAACTCGCGACATCGATCTGTACGTCTCGCGGCCTGCCCAAGCCCGTGCATTCACGCTCCTTTTATTCGCACTGTCCTGGTCTCTCGCCCATGCGACGCTTATGTGCGTCTACCTCGCGCGGAAGTGTAGTAGTACCCACGTTTCGCGTTCGGCGAAACCGATTCTCAAGCATCTCGGGGGTAATTTGATGGTGTTACTCGTAATCCCGCAGTTGAGGAATGCGATGCCAAACGCCCCGGAGTATGATGGTGTGTTGATAGGTGTGTCCCCGCTCCCTCCATTTTGTTTGTTAGCTCATTCTTAACGTGTGCTGGGAATGAAGATTGTATCGGATTCTTTCCGCAGATGATTTTGTCAAGTTTATCTGTTGTCGCTCTAATATTTCTGATGATTCTGCGGGAGTTGGAAGGTATGGAACACGAAGTCGGACGGGACGAAAGTAGTGTTGGTGTTAGCGAGCAGCCTACACTTCATCATTCCCGTACGACGCAATCACCGAAACCAGTACCGCCGCTCTCACCAGCAGCACTCAGTACTGATCCGAACCCACATCCAAAGCCACGGACGAAGACCGAGTCGGGGCCGAAACCCTCCGCCTCGCATCTGAAGCGTCTTATCCTAGCGACAAAGAGGAGAAACCAGACTCGAGCACCGTCCATTAGTTTGGAACGTGGACGTCTTCTCCGTGACGAGAGTGATACAGAGAAAGGTGATCTCGATACGCCTACGTCGTCGATCATCACACCGACGTCTTCATCGTTCCCCACTGCTATCGCATCAACATCCCCGTTGCTTCACACTACCAGTCCGATTTCCCCGTTTGTCATTGGGTCAAGGTCCCCGTCGCCATCTGACTCTGAAGAACCCGCGCATCCGCTGCAGCATCATCAACAGCCTCGGTCGCAATCGCGATCTTCGGGCACTCGCAACAGCGCATTCTCAGCTTTTGGAGGACGGCCTGGTAGCGTCTACAGATATGAGTTGGGGAGATCGAGTAGCTACAGATCGTTGAAGAGGACCGTGTAAATTGTTTCGTGTATCAGAGTACTTCCTATGTTTTTTTTTATTGTAATGAAGAAGATACCCATCGTCTCCAATCGGAATGAGAGTCCTGCTCCTTGAGCTGGTGACCCTCCACAGGTTCCGGCGGTTGTCACAAATGCTACTTCACCGTTATTATGGGTAAGGGATGTATAATGAACCAAGTCCTCTAGTATGGATACATGATGTAGGCGATTTTTCCCGTCATAGCTAGACAAACACTCCAGGAATCCAGTGATATCCGACGCATCATTTGGTCGACGATCGGTAAGGAAAAGACACACAAACTACTTCTTCCCCGCCTCGATAGCGTCCCCATTCTTACATGCGACAATCTTGATTCGTCGTGCAGATACTATTTCGTTCGCCTCCATCTTGAAAACGGGGTTCTGAACGATAAACGTCCATACATCGTCGCATAACCGGTATGTGTGTAGGTGGCCCTGGAATGCAGAAACCATGAACCAACCAAAACCTACGCACGCGTTACGGGCGAATGAAAGGACTTCATACCTTGAGCGAGGTCTTCGTCTTCACCATTTTGACCATGTTGTCTGCCAGTGACTTGTCGAACTACGCCAACAAGCGGGAGAGCATCACGATCAGAAATTAATACTTTGCATGACGACGTCCGAAATAATAAAAGGAAGAAGAACCTGTTGTAACACCTTCATAGCTAACTGAGGTGTGATTGCTCCGCTCGTGATCAGCTCGTCAAGCGAGTCAGTCAGTGCCATTCCAATGCTGTAAAGTAAAACGTTCAACATTCGGCGGTGCTCAGCCTGTTGTGAAATACTTTGGAGAGACTTACGATGATCCACGGTAGAATTCATAGTAGGCCGTGGCCATGGTGTTCAATCAACTATCTTATGTATAATGCGTTCGCTACGGTGCAGTCAGGCCAGTTGCAGAAACGTGACATTGCCCGATTTGGTGCGATGACTCAGCCGATTGTTTGTCGCGCCATGATGTGACAGGATGACTAATCTGGCCACTGATAGCATGAAATTCCTGTCCATAAGCTATTAGAGTATAGTCGTCTAACTACCCCCATAGGGTGGTAGTTTTAAGTCTATGTGCGATGGAGGTTGTTGGGCAGAGCACTGGTCTGGTCTCCTGCATGCAGTCACCCTTCTCCTAAGATAGGGTTCTGGTCAGCTAGGGCACAATCAGCTCAGAAGTGGCCTTGGACCTGCGGTTTGGAGCCTGCAAAAGTTTCAGGACCTGACCACTACCCTTACCGCTGCCTTTCCAACGCTGTTTAGGCTGAAACCAACTAAGCTTGATACAAGGGGAGTTGACATGGGAAACAGCATCCCACAGCATGATGCAGGGGAGCTATGACCCCTCGTTAGGTCGGTGGGATTCAGTAAATCCCATGCAGTGCCCCTATGTCATGGCCAGGAATGGAACTTTCGTTTTCATGCTGGGAACCTTATCGCCGCCATGCAGTACTCATGCTGGATTCAACCAGGCACGAGGCCTCCGATGCCATGGGACATGACCCATTTACGTAAGAGTAGCATAGATTTCTTAGTGACCCATCTTACACATCATTGCCAACCCTGGGCCGCCCAACTCCAAATACACCTTAGTACAAACTGTGTGAAATGACTACCTCGGCAGACAGAATTTGCCTTGTAAAGTCACTTGCATACCTACTGTTTTCAGTTCATGAGTAAATGAGCCCACTACATTTTTTTGGCCACGTATATCTTAGGCTTTCCGAGATGGTGCTATGTTCTGCCTTCTAGTGTGGCCAAGGACCATAAGACTCCAAGGCTATGCTACTAGCCTACCAGTATGACAACTGTTAGATTAAGCCCTAGGCAGTGGGACTTATAATGATGGATCCAGCAGGCACATCTATGATCCACCTGTCTGATCAATTATGTGGCAGCAAGGGCAATGCAAGTTGATGTAGCCCTGGTGATAAAAGGACTGGATTCATCCACTATCAGATTGGTACTTACAGCCTCACCTCTTAGCAAGTTCATTGGTAAAGTTGCCCCAGACGATATGAGCATCCCGGGCGTGTTCGGTGAACATATTTCATAGCCAAATTTGGTCTAGTTTGCTCATTCGTTCATGATAGGTCCTCCCCTCGTTGGGGGTTTGGTCTCCGCCATGTGTGTATGGTCTTGCATGATTTTGTCACACTTTCCCTCTGATGTCCACATTTCACATCAAGGTTATATGGCATAACAACCCTACAGGGGCGTGTAAAACCGAACGTCCAGCATGGTGCTCTACTTACTAGTTATATAGGCTTACATGTATTACATGCACTACTCCGAGGATACTTCGACTACAAAGTTTATTGTTGCCATACTATGGTGAATTAAGCCATCTTGGGACCCCCATCAAATCTACTTACACGATGTTAGGGTTCTGGATACCATGCATGTCTCGTTCAGTGAGTATGTGGTGGTGGTGCATATAAGTGAATGCCTGGCTAATCCACAATTAGTGTGTCACTGCTTGCATTACTATCTGGTGAAACGGCCGCATCTAATCCTTATAACCGTCATTCTCAAACAATGCAGATAACCAATTGGGGCGTTCCGAGTTTGGAGTATATTGTGTGGTTTGTATGCTTCCATTTCAAAGCTTCTTCATGCTGATGAGACATGGCAGGTCACACTCAGTGCGCATACCCATTTTTCTACAAGGCACTGATTTAGAGTGTTTCCATCCTTAGGCGACGGTGCTAGTAGATGTGCGTTCCTTTCACTTCACGAGCCTTTATGAGAAGATTTAACTCTATTCCAGGCATTTGCGATTATTATAGTTCAACTGTGAGGGACACTAGGACCTTTTCGGGTTGCCCTCATAAACTGAATGTCGCTAGCTTCTTTGCACATACAATATATCGCCGTTTGTCATATTCAATGTCCAACTCGAGACTTTGTTGATTGGCATTCAGTTTGTTATTATCGGTTGAGGTGGTGGGTGACTGCCCCAATAGTGAGTACATTTATTTGTGATCACTAAGGCATCATCCACTGACAGGATTGTTATAGATACTACTAGTACTAGTTCGCTTCGGTGACTTTTTTCCGTTGTACTCATGAGGAGTTGCTAATGATTTTTCAATAGGGTTCGGCATAGGTTTGTGGTATTCTTTCATCATGAGATCCTATTCTAACCAAGTAGCAGCAACACCTGTTGTGACGTACGTACTGCAGACTGCCTAACTGTCTTCACTGAAGTACTGATCTCTGCGTGTAGGCTCATTAACAACGCAGCTAGCTTCGCATCGCAAGATAGGGTAGTTGCCTTAACAAAGAAACTAATGCAGTGGCTCACGAATAGTCATTACTAGTTTTACACCTCTACACCTGCTTCGTCTGTTATTGTACTCGCCGAGGTTCCGATTACGGTGTCACTCTGCATACTTTTGTATGGCAGTGGCTCGCGCTCTGCATTCCCAAGGTGACTCCAGTCGGTGTCAGTCGTCCCTTCCTAACGAACCATACTCAGAACGAAGCGCCTGTTGAACACACTTATCATCTATGCTGTTAACCGGTGTTTGCTGACTCTGTAAGTTTGATCCCTCTTTGCTTTCTAACGGGGACTTGATTCCGGCCTTTGTGGTAGACTAGTCGTCATTGCGGGAGTCACTGCGGTACGTCCAACGCATTACGCTATGTTTATGTCACTCCCACACTTCCCTCAGACCGCTGCTGAACTAGAAGCATGGCCAATGGCATTGGGCTTTATTGTTGGAAACTGTCAGTCTTCAATGCCTTGCTCACGGTAGACATAACACTCTATCTTACTACTGAACAGTATATACCAACTCGCTTCTAGCATCGCTGAATACCCGGCAATACCTTCGGTCCCAGGCCAGCAATCCCGAGTTAGATTTATGCATGAGTACTGTCCGCTTCGCGAACCCGCTGAAACTTTCGGGGAACTCAGGGGGTTCAAAGGATGGAGTGAAGCGGTTGGACGAGTGCGAAGTGGTTGTCATTGATGAACCGGCATTCGGCAAGACTACAATGCTGCGACGAGATGTAGAAGTGTGATACTAACCCTTCCATTCGCTATCCTTGCTATAAAGTCAAGCGGTGTAAAGCTAATATGAAATATCCTTCACTTGCATGCCACTCCTGCTGCCTCGGGAGGATAGACAGAGTTATAGTTCCCAGTATAGCTGATCTAGTTTTCCTCGGTGAAAGAGTTTCGGTGACGGTTGTCTGTCTTATATTCCTCGTGAAATAGCCACCAAGCAAGTTCTATTCTTGACAGTGTGTTAGCCTGTGGAAGCTCACGGCACCAGCCGTTGTAGTTGAAATTTTGGCAGCGCACCTTTTCCTTCCAGGCCATTGAAATGCTTCAAGCTCATAATAATCTGAAATGAGACTCCCCCCCATCATGTCTATCGTGACCTAGAAGGTCTCTTCTCGGCCTTTTAGATGATCTACATCGACATCAACATCAGCGGTCCCTACAATCCGCGTCATTCAAGAGTCCAATTGTCTAGCGTCACCCATGATGTCCCATCCTCCCCGTACAAAGCTCCAACGACTGATACCACGCACCCGCAGTTTGTTCCATCTTTGGCACACCCTGGTTTATATAACCCTTCCGCGGTTGCATGGTCAGAGCAGGACATGGGACCAGGGCTGGCCCAGGACGATGCACACCAGTCACTATTTCCGGAAGTACGTACACATTCGCAATGTTATTCAAGATATGCGAGCTGTTTTTGAAGGACAGCAGCTTCCTCAACTGCTGGGTGTCATACGCAAGGAACTGTTGGACTTGCTGCGAATGTTACATTTAGGATTAGAAGGGCATCGATAATATGGCGGGTTTCCATACTGATGCGCTCGTGCGCCCAGAGCGCATCCACTCATCGCTCCCGCATGTCAGAGGATCCCTAACCTCGCTCTCCGTATTAACTGTGCACATATTACCCTCTCCATTGTCAGTGCATCTCTACCCATGTCATTGTATCCTCTAACAGTACCTGGTGACGAATTAGTGATGGGATTTCTCGCTGATCATACAGAGTGGCATTCACTAGTAACTAAAACCGCAAACAAGTCAGTATGCGTATGAGGGATGGCGCTAATCGACACTTACATATATATGTATACAACTATATTAACTGATGATCAACGGCATCCAGACCCAGGCACCACCACCAAATGAGAGGATCTCTGGGATTGTTACAAGCTTCGTTGCATTACTGGACTCACTCGGGAGTATGCGTCTCCGTACCAAGGGCTTCCTTCCAGGAAGTGAGCCTCTCCTGGACCTTGCTCATCGTAAGGCGATAGTCAGGGTTTTCCCTCATCAGTCCAGCAGCCACACCAAAGAGGAAATCGCGATCAGGAGATGGTTTACAGATTGAACACAAGTCCTTCAAGGTTCGTCCACAGCTCCAAAGGTCAGCCTGAATTGGCTTGTACGCATCGCCCCGTTCGACTTCTGGTGCGATATACCCTGGGGTGCCAGCTATGCCACGGAACATTTCTTTTTCACTCTTTAAGCGGATAGATGAGCTGAAGTCGATGATGCAGAGACGGCCACCTTGCGGAGGAATAATGATATTCTGTGGCTTGAGATCCATATGCGCAACGAGTTGCGCGTGCATGAATGCCACCCCTTCAACAAGTTGACTGGCAGCAGACCAGAGATGCTCGTTGGGCCTCTCAAGAGACGTGAGTCGGCCACCAGCAACGGACATAGAGATCATGGTCCCGCCCTGCACCGGCCAGATCTCGACCCCAGAGATAGTGTGGTTCGCTGGAGATTGGATACCGCTGAGGAATTGGAGAGTTTCAACCTCCTGTTGCCGCGCAGGTTCGACGAATTTGAGGTAGCCAGGGCTGCCGTCAGTCTTGCTCCTGACTACAGCAAGGTTCTCGTGCTGCAGTATGTGTCAATCAGCGGTATTGAACACGAAGAAACAATGAACCAACCCCAAAGACGCGAAAGTCGATCGTGTATCTCATACTCAGCAAGTGCTCTTGAACGTCATCCGCACCAAAAACACCAAGCTCGTCGTCGTCGCCCTCATACCCATATCCTTCATCAAGTTTGTCCTCGTCCTCATCCTCAGACCCATATCCCTCATCGAATTCGTCCTGAACTGGGATGAAATCCATTCGAACGGTTGGATGATTCCTCGAGTGGAGTGAAAGGACGCCTTTAGCTTCATCAGCAACCTGTGTAAGGACTCGTGCCATGTCCAGGTCCAGGTCCTTGACGAGGTTGTTCAGTTCTCCCACGAGATTGTACATTTCACGGACGAATTCAATCGCCTTAATCTTGTCAGTAAGATTGAAATCGTCGCAATGGATAGAAACCTGTGTATCTTCAGCATGATCATATCCATCACTGGACGGTGGCGAAAGACCCACTGCATTCCCTTGGCGAAACTCCTCAGCAGACTCGTCACTGCCTTCTCCCGTTTGCATGATGACGTATCGTGAGGCGACCATGTTCTTGTTAAGGTATACAACCACTACGAAAAAGTTGCGCTCAGACGTCTTCTTCAAGAGTATTTTTCCTGCCCGCGCGGTGGCTATTGCTTGGAGGAGCACGAAAACGGTCACTCTCATTTGTCATGGAAATAGCGTTCGAGATAAAGAAGGGAATAGAATGATTTGCAGATGAGGCCATGAGATCGCTCTTTGGCTTGTACTTGCGCCAGATATCAAGAACATCCTTGGTTCTAACAAAGATTGGAAAACTCCAGGGTATCTCCCTAAATTCGGGTGGATAAGTGAAGGAGGCTGCAATCGGCTGGGCACATACGTCTTATATTCAATATCGGGACTGAAGTCAGAGAAGAAGGGAGGCTGTATGAAGTATGCAGCGAAGTTGCCCGCCTTGACGGCAGAAAGCCTTTGGTCACGGATTTTGCTTGCGTCTTCATGCCAACAATGTAGGACGCGATAGAATATAAAAAATTCTCGCACATTGCTGACCGTCGACCCGTCAGTTTGGTCCTCAGAAAGGGCCTTGAATATCTTGTCAAAGAGGCCACCGTCTTCCCCGTACGCCTGAGCTATTTTAAAATCGTGATGCATTTTCATGCTTCGCTGAACAGCGTCCATGTTTTCCTTAGTCACTAAAAGTTGACAAGAAAAGGGCGACGACCTACATCATATATCCGAACAGAACTCAGCAAGTCTTGAATCTTCTGGATCTCCGCGATGTTAGATCTACCGCCTTCTGTATACTTTCCACCCGCCAAGTTATCTTGCACATCATCCATCGTCCACTTGAGTGCTGTTCTGACGGTTATTTTCAAACTCGAAAAAATCCCACTGTGGTCCCGTTCCAGTGCTTCAATGACCTTGTTGGACTCGTCTGGTGGGAAGGCAAAAAACGCGTCAGGGGTAGGGAAAACTATTGCATACATGCATCAAACATACCCTCTACGTGCATGAAGGCCAGACACACATGCCGCCTGGTAACTGTTGATTCGCCAAACGACACCTCGACAGTATCGGTGCCTTTCATGGGTTCCAAGTTATCGAGATACTTTCCTTCCTTTGTCTGCAATACCGGGGGATTCAACCGATAAATTTTGAGCATTCGAGTGGAAACATTTCGAAACACATCCTCGTATTGTTGATCTCGTAGCAGGCCTGATAAAAGATCCTCGACCGTGTCGTCCGCCACAGCTGACACAGGAAAAATTTGGTTCCTGAAATAGGCCAAAAACTCCATTCCTGCAGTTGCTGCATACGAATTATGGCATGAGTGTCTAGTTGTCTTATAGAACTGAATGCGCACGATGGGACAACTACGACCCATTTCCCATTGCGAAATTTGGGAAAAACGTCGGACAACTTTTGTTTCACGTACAAAGGCTTTTTGTCTTGCAGCCTCCACTTTCCGAGCTCAACCGCGCGATCTGCATTCGATGGGACGAGTAAGGGGTAGAGGTGGAGATTGGGCGCATCTACATCACTGAAAGTGGCCGATCTTTTGTCCTTCAAGGCTTGCTTAAGCTTTCCTACGTCCGCTTCTCCAGGAATCTCGAGCTCGAACACGTCGTCAACGTCATCACCACGAACCCAGCAGAGTAAGGTGGGGTCCATGTTGTGGCTGGGTTCAGGGTGGCTGTCGGGAGAGACAAGAGACGCGACAAGACTCGCGCGAAAGAACGTAAATTATTGACTGAGCCACCAATAAATGACCTTGCTGTCAATTCGCTACGAATTGGCACTAGTACTAGTGGTACATTCCCTTGTTGATCGGAATGTTGATGGCGATTCTGATTACGCCTGGCAATGCCAAATCACGACCCCCCTCGCAACCCTACTTTTCGTTCAGGTTTGCGTTGACAAATGCCCAGAGCTGCTAAGCGTGTGTTCTTGTGTCATTCGACGCTTGCTGACTCATGGGCACCCACGTAAGTGCCACATGTTGGTGACCCCTCCGTAGAGCGGTAAATTCCGTGTTGATGAACAGCGTATGCTGTAGCGAGTGGGTAGGTGAGCGACGATCACGTTTGGGTGGACACCAGCAACAGATCCAAGCACTGCCGGCATGAAGAGGTAACTATGCCTGACACACCTAAAGATACGACGGACGAGTGACATCTGCAGCGGCAGGGAATGCTCGGAGTAGACTAAGCAGTACCAGAGGGCCATACTATCATACTAGATCTGATTCCTGACTGTGCATTAATCTGTGGATGCTCCCCAGCCGCTGTTGAGGTCTTACGGAGTGCCTGCACCCTATTACACCGAACAATACTCCCTCCATGACCTAGAAGGTTTCTTTTGGGACTCTCGGACGGTTTGCGTCAACTTCAGGATCTGCTGGATTGTTACGAGCACTGTTGCAATTAAACGGTGCTGGGCTTCCCGAAGAGGATGTGTCACCATACCTAGGACTCCATCCAGGCAATCATCATCTCCTGGACCTTCCTCATCGTTGGGCGACGGGCAGGGTCTTCGCTCATCAGTTCGGCAGCCACACCAAGGAGGAAATCGCAATTAGGAGTTGGGTCGCAAATCAAACACAACTGATTCAAAGTTTGTCCACAGCTCCACAGGTCAGCCTGAATTGGCATGAACGCATCCTTTCGTTCGACTTCTGGTGCAATATATCCTGGGGTGCCAGTTACACCACGGAACTTCTGTCTTTTATTTTTCAGGCGGATAGATGAGCTAAAATCGATGATGGAGAGATGGCCACCCCACGGAGGAATAATAATATTCTGTGGTTTGAGATCCATGTGTGCAACAAGTAGTGTGTGCATGAATAAAACCCCCTCGACGAGTTGGGTGGCAGCGGACCAGAGATGTTGATTAGGGTTCTCAAGGGACGTGAGCCGGCCACCAACGACGGGCATCAAAATCAGGGTCCCGCCCGGCGCCGGCCAGAACTCGGCCCCGGAGATAGTGTGGTTCATTGGAGATCGAATACCGCCAAGGAATCGAAGGATTTCAACTTCCCGGCTTGTAGTGTCGACATATTTGAGAAAGCCACGGCTACCATCAGTCTTGCGGGTGACTACAGCGAGGTTCTCGTGCTGCAGTGTATGTCGATCAACGGTATCGAATACGAAAAAAACAATGAACCAACCCCATAGACGACAAAATCAATTGCACATTTCATGTCTAGCAGCTGTTTCTGAACAAAAGTGAAAGCACCATACTCATCCTCGCGCTCATAGCCATGTATGTCCCAGAGTTTGAGTAGATCTGGGATAGTATCCATTCGAACGGCTAGTGTCTGTTGCACTGGATATTTCGTCGAGTGGAGTGAAAGAACGCCTTTGGCTGCATCTGCAACCTGTGTAAGGGCTCGTGCCATGTCCAGGTCCAGGTCCTTGACGAGGTTGTTCAGTTCTCCCACAAGATTGTACATTTCACGGACGAATTCAATCGCCTTAATCTTGTCGGTAAGATCGAAATCATTGCAATGGATAGAAACCTGTGTATCTTCAGCATGATCACATTCATCACTAGTTGGCGACGAAAGACCCACCGCATTCCCTTGGCGAAACTCCTCAGCGGGCTCGTCACTGCCTTCTCCGGTTTGCATGATGATGTATCGTGAGGCGACCATGTTCTTGTTAAGGTATACGGCAACTACGAAAAAGTTGCGCTCAGACGTCCTCTTCAAGAGTATTTTTCCTGCCCGCGCGGCGGCTATTGCTTGGAGGAGCATTCGGAAACGGTCATCCTCATCCATCATAGAAATAGCTTCCAAGACAAATAAGGGAATGAGATGATTTGCAGACGAGGCCATGAGATCGCTCTTTGGCTTGTACTTGCGCCAAACATCATGGACATCATTGGTCCTAACAAAGATTGGAAAGCCCCAGGGTATCTCTCTAAACTCGGGTGTATAAGTGAAGGAAGCCGCCGTCGACTGGGCACATACGCCTTATATTCAATATCGGCACTGCAATCGGAGAAGAAGGGAGGCTGTACGAAGTATGCAACGAAGTTGCCTGCCTTGACGGCAGAAAGCTTTTGGTCACGGATTTTTCTTGCATCTTCTTGCCAGCAACGTAGAATGCGATAGAAAGTAAAAAATTCTCGCACACTGCTGACCGTCGGCCCGTCAGTTTGTTCCTCAGATAGGGCCTTGAATATCTTGTCAAAGAGGCCACCGTCTTTTCCATATTCCTGAGCTATTTGAAAATCAAGGTGTTTTCGCGTGGCTTGCTGGACAGCATCAAGGTTTTCCTTAGTCATTACAAAATGGCAAGAGAGGGGCAACGACCTACATCATATATCCGAACAGAGCTTAGCAAGTCTTGGATCTTCTCGATCTCAGCAATATTAGCTTTACCGTCTTCCGTGTACCTTCCACCCGCCATGTTATTTTGCACATCGTCCATCGTCCACTTTAGTGCTGTTTCCACAGTTATTTTCAAACTGGAAAAGATCCTCGTGTGATCCCGGTCCAGTGCCTCGATGGCCATGTTGGGGCCGTCTGGTGTGAATGCAACAAACACGTCAGAGAGAGGGTAAACCGTTGCTTACACAGATGAAAACGTACCCTCTGCGAGTATGAAGGCCAGACACACATGCCGCCCGGTAACTGTTGATTCGCCAAACGACAACTCGACAGTATCGGTCCCTTTCATGGGTTCCAAGTTATCGAGGTACTTTGCTTCCTCCGTTACTACAACCGGGGGATTCAACCGATAAACCTTGAGTATTGGAGGGGAAATGTCTTGAAACACATCCCCGTATCGTCCATCTCGTAGCAGCCCCGGTAAAAAATCATCGATCGTGTCATGCGCCACAGCGGACACGAGCACAGTTTTGTTTCTAAAATAGATCTGGAACCAAGTCCTTGCAGTTGCTGTATATGAAGACGGTGAGTCTCCAGCTACTTATCATCGAGATCTGAATGCGCACGGTAGTTGATAACGACAACCCATTTCCCATCGCCAGGCTCGGAAAAAACTTCGGACAACTTCTGTTCACTGTGCAAAGCCTGTTTTCCATGCAACCTCCATTTTCCGAGTTCACCCGCGCGAGCTGTGGCAGACGGGACGAGCAAGGGGTAAAGCATGAGATCGCTCACATCTACATCCCTGAAAGTGGCCGATCTTTTGTCCTTTAAGGCTTTCTTAAGCTGTCCCACGTCCGCTTTTCCAGGAATCTCGACCTCAAATACATCGTCGACGTCGTCACCGCGAACCCAGCAGATCAAGGTGAGATCCATGTATTGTGTGGCAGGGGTGGGTGTCTGGGGGTCGCGACAAGCAGAGAACACGAGTCACGTGGAAGCAAGGACATTTGATGACTCAGCATACAACTCGCTTCACTCCCCCCGTCGAGATCATGCCAGTCGGGATCGAGGCTTGGCTGTGGCAAGTCCCACCAATAACGCGCGCATGGCTGGCTCTTGCCGTCGCTATGAGTCTGGCAGTGGTATGTTGATCATATATGGACTGAATGTTCATTGCGATTTTGATTATGCCTAGCAATGTCAAGTCGTGACTCCTCTCCAACTGTACTTTTCGTTCAAGTCTGCGTTTACAAATGCCCAGGTGAGCGCGTACACTTGTGCCGTTGCGACGCCTGTTGACACCCACCTATTTACTCGTCTGCCCATGCGTGTACTGTGCATACGTGGTGTGATGGACATGCCTTGTAGCCATGGCGCATGCTCACTACGTTCTTTTACTTCGGACCAATCTCACTAGATTTTGTCTTCCACCTGTTCTTCTTGTAATTTTTTTTTCGCTCCTGTTTGTTGAAGCATGCCTGACAACGATGCTATCACATCAGCATGCGATATAGCCGAATGCTAGAAGAATCCTCGTTTGCGAACAAAAAGGCAGATTATTTCTGGCTACTCTTCGTTTCCTCTATCATGCTTCTTGTACGCTCATTACTTCATTCCCCCCCCCCCCCCCCTCTCACTTACCCATCCAACAGCTGCTTTCCCCCCTCTTCAACCTACCCTTCCTCTCCTCCTCCCTTGCCTTTGTCCCCATCTATGTCTGGTCCCGTCGTCACCCATCGATCCCCATATCTCTGTTCGGCATTTTCACCATCTCGGCGCCTTATCTCCCCCTCGCACTTGTCCTTTTTTCGTGGGTAATTAGCGGCACGTGGAAAGCTGCTGCTGGAGATTTAATCGGATGTGCGGTTGGACACGTAGGCTGGTTCGTGAGGGATGTGTGGGCGAGGGAGATGATGGGTGGGAGTAGTGTGTTGGGAGAGGCCCCGGAAACACTGTAGGTTTCTCCATTCTTCTTTGTCTTATCTTGATTTGGGCTTTCGTTCTGCACATGTACTAACTAACGCACAACGTCAGGAAGCGAATTATGGGCGATATCTAACGAGGTCGAGCAGTCTTTCGTGCGATGTTGTATCCATACCAAACACATTTGACGTTCGATACTCCTCTATCTCCTTTGCGTGCGATATGACGATCGCATTCCTTGCTTCGTTTGTCACGGCGTCGAGGCCCGCACTAGCTCACTCGCGAATACGAGACAACCTGGGATGTTGTCTGTCCCATGTCAAGTTGGTTGATGCTAATGCTTAATTATTGACTGCATAACGCACACTGCAGGTTTACCATTACGTCCATATTGTTGTTGTTACACATCACGTCCGGAAAAATCGTCCATCCATACGGTGATGTGATACCAGCACTGCACATGCACGTCAACCCATTTCACATTATTGGGTCTTATTAATTGGGCATGAGAACACCTCGCCGCAGAGTAACATTGAAATTACCTTTGACTGGCTTTGGGTCGCCCCACCCGCCAGACCGAGTGTCGAATTCTGTAATTAGTAAATGACGATTCAGTCAATGTGAGTAGTATGATAGGGTGTTGACCTCACCGCTTGGGTCGCGCGTAGCAACGCCCGCTCTGACAGCCGCACCAGGTTCGTGGTCTTTCTTTGAGAGTCTGTCGATGTCCTCTTTCATGAGTTCTTCGTCGGCAATTTTCTGCTTCGCGTCTTCTGGAATTTGTTCAACTGGCTGGTCACCGACAAAGTCTTGTTTCGTCATGACAATAAGTCGAAGTGGTATTATACGTAGGCCACGCCCGTTGGCTTGTCCTTTATATCTGTCCGATGACATCACCCGTATACGCCATCGATGCCATCATACCCCTCAGTGGTGACTGGGAGCAGTGACATCATCGCGTCTGCCCTCCCAAGCCCAACTCAGCAGGCAACGAAGCGCTCGTTGGGTCCAAGAAAGATCGTATGTCCGATTAAACGTGGTGCGGCCTCGTGCTATGTAAAAATAGGGACACGTTCAGCGCCTCATTGCCATGTCCTTCTCCAAGCATGCTCGACCAGTACCATACTGAAGAGAGAACCCTCAGAGGACAAAACACGTCTTACCCCAATTGTTTGTTCTCACTTGCCCAGTGCCATCTGACGAGACGGCACGACGCCGGGTACGACCATTTGACATGTTCCACCCTTCATCGCTACTACTAACCCACTCTGTTGCCATCGCCCAGCGGCAGCGCACCCAAGACCCTCTCGAAGAGGTTATGCAGTGAATCCAATGCAGTGGACGACCGCTGTGGGAAGAACTCTTCTCATCGCGCTCTCTTCGTCCCTGAAATTGTGCGCTTGATTTTTGCTTTTGTGCAAGCATGGGACGCAGAGAGTCCAGCCGGAGAGTGTATTGGGTTCGTCACCCCAACGGAGGGCAAAAAATCACTCGCCTACCTTGCCAGGACGTGTCATTTCTTTCATGAACCGGCCATCGATGCACTCTGGATGAACCTTGAGAGCATCGATCCGCTTATCAAGTTGCTCCCTCGTAGAATGTGGGCAAAGAGTCGCTATCCGCTCTTGGTTGGTATCCCTTCATCTCCCCGACCTGGCGATCGTCTCCCTCATGACCTAGTCTAGGTGCGCAAGTTCATGCGCAAGAAGCACTGGGACACATTCCAAAAGTACGCGTCACGGGTGAAGACTCTACGAGGTCCCAGTTATGGCTTAACCACCGCCACTCAGCACGCAGTGATGGCCGCCATTGCCAGCTACCCAAAAGCGACTCGGCCCTTGTTCCCGCAGCTAACAGTGATTGTCTGGCGCGAGATTAGAATGTTTCACCGATCGGAGCCATGCGTATCTTTGCTCAAGTACTTCATGGGTCCATCGGTCACGCAGATTACGCTCAAACTCCATTGTTGGCCTTATCACATCCGCTCTGAAATGGATGTCCTTGCTGAAATGTCAAATCTATGCCCAAACGTTATCTCGTTTACCGCACAATTCCCCCCCTCTTCACATAATGATCCATGCGAGGAAGTAGGAGACATTGTACGCAATTGGAAAAGACTCCGTACTCTCCATAGCTGTGCGCTTCCCCAATCAGTGATGGACCAGCTCATTTCGCAAAATACGCTCTCGTCACTTGCCATCGAGCTCAACAACTCCATCTACCCGCCTTACATTGGTCAACTACCCGAATCACTCCACACATTTTCGCTCGGAGGGAGCAGTGCCATAACGTGCACCCGCTACCTCAAACATATCCATGCATCCCCTACTTCGCTCACACTGCGTATCGGCGCGGACGACTCCACCATCGAAGATATTGCCGAGCTCTTCCGCATTCTTCCTGACCACTTCTCCAATACCACTGTACAAACGTTTTCATCTGAACTAACGAGCTCATATTGGATGTCACGGAGCACGGAAACTTTCCGAGTGGACCTCGCTGTTCTCCGACCCATCCTCGTCTTCACATCCCTACGCACTGTTGACCTCTCCTTCTTCAGTACTGCCGGCCTGGACGATGATGCATGTACGACGATGGCCCAATCCTGGCCTGCCCTAGAATCCCTCGAACTCGGTACCGCCGACATACTGATGGAGCGTCCTGTGGCGACCGTACGTGGACTTATCGCGTTTCTAGCACACTGTCCCTGCCTCACCAACCTCGCCATGGCGTTCGATGGGACATGCCGTATCCCTGAAGTGAGCGATATTCCTTCGGGAGTCGTCAATACCCGTATAGAGCAGATTAACGTCGCGCATTCACCACTTATGGACGTCAACGCGATGGCAACATGTCTGGGAACGCTGATGCCGTGTCTCAAGAAAGTCGACGTCAACCAGATAGGAAGGGAAGACGATGGGGAATCTGAAGGGCGATGGGAGGAAGTTCAGAAGATGTTGACATGTTCGTTGAGATCACAGGGGATTAATACCGACTGATTGTGATCTTTTCTGGGAATTTGGTTGATCAGGATTTCTTTTGTTATTGCCAGTTAGGCAAGACGAATATTTCTTTAAGGTCGATGGAGGTGGTTCGCTTTCGTGCGATATGGCAACCTCACATACTGACGTGACGACATGCGATGTCTTGGGTGTTTACGAAACGGCATGATAGCGGCATGTACTCTTGTGTAGGGCAGTAGAATTGACGTCAGAGGGGAAATTGTATGAGTACGACAGAGGACTAAAGAAAAAAAAACTGGATCGTTCTATGATTCTAGAAAAAACTCATCCATCGGCCCAGCGCAGTACATCATGTATTGCTATGTGACTCAACGCTGGGATTACTCCCGACTCCTCGGCTACTGATGTTCTTGATGGCAGTGGAGCGTCTCGGTAAAGTCATCCTGTCACTCCATATGGTGCGGCTCAGATTGGACGGGTTTTCCAGATGCCGCACCACAGAAGATCGACCCATAATTACAGCTTCTCGACGGCGATACCTGCACCCTGCAAGTCTTTTAATTCTCGAATGGGTCGATACGGTCAGTAGAGACCGTTGCCATACATTTGCACACTGTTCCCGAGGTTGAAGGAATCTGCCGCCTATGACGTTATTGCTGTACGATTTGACAGTTCATCTTATCGACTACTGTTCAACTTTCGACTAACGTTTTTTCCTATATGTATCCGTAGCAGCGAACAGGGAGCGCCGCTTCTTCTCCCACTAACTATTGCATCAGATCCGGAGTCACTGGACGGCTCAGCACCCTCACCCTTCTTTCAAAACACACTCCTTGGAACAATCATACCATGTGGTCACTGTTGGCCATCTCATTTGCTTTCATCGGACTTGCTGACGCACATATGGCTGCTTGGCACCCCGCCATGTACTGTTTTAATGTCAGCAGAGACGTTCTTTCCCTTGACCCTTTACCTTGCTGACAATGGATGTGTGCAGGGCACGACTGCGGGTCAGGTCAATTATAATACCAACGATGCGACGTTACCTCTTTACATGCTCAGCCAGAGTGATTATTGGTTTCACGGTTTCAACAAGGTGACTCCATTCAACGGAAGAGGTTTTCCGCGTGCACTTATGTTTGTATGTTTTTAGTGCAACCAGTTCCCTCCTGCAGATGGGGAATTCCTGGAACTGTATGCGAAAGTTTTCTCATGTCCTCTCCCTTGAATAACCCAGCTACTTAGCCCCGCTGGCGCGTCTTTTACAGTCGAAATCGCCGACAACAGAGGTGTCACCTCCTTGTCAGACGACGGGAAACACGCTACCGACTGGCCCGATGGTGGCACCCATCCTGACGACTATTCGATCACTAACTTGGGTGGTGCTCCGCTTTCATCTAGTGGATGCATCGCAGAGCCTAATTGTGAGTGTAGCGCCCAGTTTTCCGCTGTTCCAATACTAATAACGAACACCCTTTCCAGTCCACACGCAAAATCAATCTATGGCCGCAGGATCGGCATTTGCAATCTCATATACAGTTCGTATTAAATACATCCAGTAAACACTAATGTCCTTGCTAACCTGGTGCTTCCATGCACACGCAGTCCAGCTTAAACGAGGTCACGTTGGATAACCTTGTAGTATTTTCCGTTCGGTACAAGTATGGCGTGTTCTTCATTTTCTCGTTCCTGCCTACCCGTTGCTGAACCCGGATGCTCGTTTCAGTACGCCATGGAAACGGATGACTACCTATGACGTCCCTGCTGCGATGCCCGCTTGCCCAGCAGATGGATGTATATGTGCGGTACGTCTCTGCGCTTCATATATCTCTATATGCGTTGTTCCTGATGGAGCTATTGGGAATAGTGGGTATGGGTGAGCTATTACGCGTTTTCATTGCCTTGGATAGTCCCTCACATTCGGACACCACCACTAGATTCCCAACGGGTGCGGGCAACCGAACATATACATGGAGGGCTTCAAATGCAAGGTCACTAACGCGACCTCAACTACACCCGTCGGAACGCCGAAACCTCCCGTCTGGTGCGAGGAGGACCAGAGTCAGTGTGTCCAGGGACCGAAACAGATCATGATCTGGAATCAAGCAGAAGGCAACAACATCGAAGTGTCTGGAAACGACCTAAGTGGGAACCCAAAGAGCCCAGCGTATAATTCTAAGTGCGGGTTCAAGGACGGCAAGTACCGTGTTACGGGGGTTAAGCGTCTTGTCACTGACGTGTTTTGTTATTCGTAGGTGCTCAAGACGATATCTTTGCATCAAGTAGTTCGTCGAGCAAACGGATGGTGCACAGACATAAGCGAGGCTTGATCACATCCTGATCATGCCCTCAGGTGTGATGGAAATGGATGACCGGGCGCGATCCTTTGGTTTCAGGCTCTTACTTCGTTCGGGGTGTAAGGAACCCTGCTTATTCCACTGTACTATTCTTTTTTTCTTTTTCTGCAAGGAGTCATGGGGAGCCGGATATTGAAGACTTTACTTCGTTCGTCTCATATTCGTTCCATACATCCAGCTCTACGGCCCGCAGTTCATTATTTACCCTACTAATAGGACCCCCCATCCGTCGATCGGTATGTTGACATCCTCTATATCCTTTACCCTCCCTCTTTTGTCCCCCGACTATTGACAATCTCCGGATATCATTATCGTCCCCCTTCTGCTTCACATCTGTCCTGCCAATTACTGCTAGTCAGTGTCCTATACATACAAATGTTGTCATTGCCGTGTATTGATGCCAAGAAGACCAGGGGTGTACCCCGTGGAAATGTGAGACTTGAAAGGCCTGATCGCTTGAGTCGTGATCGCGTCAGTTGCTACTGGGATTAGTAGCGGCGTATGTAACTACGAAACTGACCCTGTCCTGCTGCAGTTTCACTGTTGCTCTTGTAGTCAGTCTATTGCCGTCGCCGTTAGCATTGGCAATGTCTGCTACGAATGGCACAGCGACTGGGGAGTCGATTCGGTGTCTGCAATCATCATTGTTGTGTTAGGCGGGAAGGACTTAAGATGATTAGTGGGTCCCAGATAGCAATTTCAGTGGAGGATACTATGTGCATGATCACAATAAGATGTTGAGTGCACACGTGCACCCTCCTATAGTAGCATGCATGTTCAAGGGCACAAGAGTAGAACTGTGCTAAATGATAACTTAGACAGGACGATTATCGGATCCAATGCATCAACAAGCACGCGCCCCAATTACATAAATTAAAGCATGCAGCACAACTTTCCTCCTTGTCGAAGGCTGTTTCTTTGAACAGTGCTAGTGCGCCATAAGCAAACCCACATGTGGTAGGAACAAATGTACGGCATATATTTCGTTACCAAATTCGGAGGTCTGATCCACGGGAACGGGTTTGTCCACTGCAACGTCCCTGTCGCGATGCCCTTGCGCGGTGGATACGTCCGAATCTGTGCAGTACGCTTCTTTGTTTTCATATGCTTCCATGCCCGTTGTTGAACCTTCCGGGACAGTGGGTTGATGAGTGTTTTCGGCGTGTTTGATGCCTGTTAACCTCCGGATGCCATCATTGTACGCCGATGTGGCGGACACGGCAACCCAGTACGCATGTATATGGAAGTTTCTACATACAAGATCACGTAGTGTTGTCAAGACCAGTATTGGTTCCGCCGGAGGCGATAACATTGAAGTGTCTACAAATGATTTCAGAGCGCCAAACTTCCAGGGTGCAATTCTAGGTGCGAGGATGGTGAATGACTTGGTACTGGGCCAAGTGCCAATTGTATGGTTAGCAGTGTATGTTCACCAGTGCCAACCAGTTGACAGCAACGATGGGGAGGGCGGGGATGTGGACGATGGGCATGTCAGCCTGTCTATTCCTAGTTCGCTCCTTATCCAAGTCACTTTATCAAATGTTGTCCATACCTCGGGTCGTCGACTCGTGTTTATTGCACAGAAACATACCCGCCAGGAATACGAGACTTGTATTGTCACCGTAAGTAGCAGGATGGGATTGACTACGTACCAAGTAGCTTATCTTGCTACTTTATCACTTTACGTTGCGAAAGGGACTTGCCAAAGGCAAGTCAAGCTTGATGAGACTTTCAGCACGACACTCTTCCATACAACTGTTGATTGTAAACCGGATCAGTATGCCATCAAGGAAGTAAAATACCTGCATGACCAAGTCTTGGCCACATCCTCCAAGTCATTGTCAAACTGTAGGCATGCTGATGAAAAGCCTGGTAGGGCTCTAACACAAGTCGTGGCCAAGCAGATGAAGGGGGGCTGGATACGGTATGTCGACTGAAATAGCTGACTAATACGCCACAAAGTAGCTCAGGCACAAACATAAGTAAATACCTCTCCACGGGTAAGTTTCCGAGGGTCAGACATGTGTTTGATCTTCCAAGAATTCCCAACCATGTCCACTCGCCGCTATTCTATTGACCTGTATCAGGAGTCTAGTCTCGTCATGGCCAGTACAAGCCGATGCGGCTAGAATTCACCTTCGAAATTCGGGCACGAATTCTTCTAGACTTCTACACGAACTGACATTCGGTATCTTCGATCATCGGTGAGTGGAATAGTCCTCGTATGTGGGATGGTCGTTTCCGCGGTCGAACGGTCACTTGGCGATGAGACTCGTGCTCTCCGCGTTTTCCGGCTTCAAGATAGCTGGGTCGTGTTGTTCCGTGATTGTGTCGTCAGGATCAGTCGCGGTTTGCCAAGCGAGAGCATGATGATGCGCGGCTCTGGTGTTTTGATGCTCTGGGAGTTCATTTTGTCAGCCGGGACAGGGCTCGTGGTTTGTGGTAGCGCCACCGCCGGTCTGCGTGTGTTGTTTGGCATCGGACCTCATGGAAGTCGACACGATGGGTATATCGAACCTGCAGCTTAACTTCACTTTCCAGTCCTCTGGGCGCATGTACAAGCCCAATATCCGCCGCCGGCAATAATTGAGCAAATGACGAGAATGCCGTCTCTATATCTACTCGAACAACCCTCATCCTCATCGTGCGCACCAGAACCCCGACCAATTCCCTCCATATTGGACCAGATTTGGCCTCGGTAAATCGTCACCATCACTGCGCAACGGGGATGAAACGGTGGTTAGAGATGATAATACACTTTGCGCGACACTTCCAATCTTCTTCGTTGCACGCAAGGGTCCTGGAGAACGTTCAATCGCCTCGCCTCACATAGTCGTGTCCCGATCGGGATGGAGAGCGTGTATATTTTTGGGAGTGATTGCATTTGCCGCCGGAAGACTCCGAGTTTAGCGGTTGCGATGGGAGTAGTATGCGGTTGGCGACAAAGGGAAGTATCGCGGGTTCGAGCAGCCGTGGAACAGGGCTCAGAACAGGGTTCAGAACGCCCAAAAAAACTCGATAAAGATGCACGGCAAACACCGATCAGCGAAGGACGGGGACGTACTCCCGCATGCGTCTTCTGTCAGACTCGCACCTGCTCTCGCTAGTCGGACCTCCTCCTATTAACAATTTCGTGCCTGATGACAACTTGCAAAGGCAGACATGAAACAAGTGTTTCCGTGTGGCGTACGGAATTAGAAACCCCCGCTCGACCTTCATTAAGATATCGGGCGTTTATCATAGGTGGTTTTTGTTGATCTAACCGTAAAGGGCCAGCTGACAATCAACCCGTTTCGATGCAACGACAATTTTCCATCTTGGCAGGATGAATTGGACAGATATACCTGCTGCATTGGTAGTGACTGCTCTTGATGAAGTGGGTTGTTTGTCTCCCCGCCCTGCTTATAAGGAGCAGATAGTGATGGCCGTCGCAGCCCAGTTCAAGTCGCTCCCTTCACCTTTCTCTTCGTCTTCAGTTTACAAACAGTTCTTGTTCCCTCTTTTTCTGTTTTTGAGTAGCGGATCCATATCGCTATTGCCACTCCGAGATGTTGCCTTCGTTGCTGCCCATTTTTACCCTCGCTGGAATCGCCACTGCTCACCTGGCAGCGTGGCACCCAGCGATGTACTGCTTCAACGTGCGTACCTTGTTTTAGGCTGTTTTGAGCTGTGTAGATCACAGGGGCTGATATTGTGGTTAGGGTACTACACCGGGCCAGGTGAACTACAACACTAACGACGCTGTCAATCCTTTGTGGGACCTCTCCCAGAGCGATTACTGGTTCCATCATGTCAACAATGCACGTTTCCTCGGTGGTGACTTAAGCTCTTGCTGATAATATATGGCAGTGCGACCAGTTTCCCCCGGCACCGGGCGACGTCCTTGAACTGTGCGTGTTCACATCTACCATGCTTAGTATTGGCCTGCGTTTTCTCAGACGATGCTACGATGTATAGTCCGGCTGGCCAATCTTTCACAGTTGAGATCGCGGGAAACAGAGGCGTTACTAGTTTTTCCTTCAACGGCGAGTTCGCCACCGAGTGGACGGACGGAAAGAACCATGCTGGGTCTACCAATACACTCACAGACGCTACATATTCGGGCGGATGCGTTGTCGACCCTAACAGTATGTTCTCGCCTTGCTGTCTCCTTCTATTGTGATTCTGAATCCCGCCCGCTCGTTAATTTTGGAAACAAGTCCATACACAAAATGAGACAATGGCTGCCGGGACAGCATTTGCGATTTCATATAATGTTGGTACCTCTCCCCTCTACCCTTTGTAAATGCCGGTCACAGTCACTGACTACATTTAATTAACATCAGTCCGAACTGAGTCAAGTCACGCTGGACAACCTCGTGGTATTTTCCGTGCGGCACAAGTGCGGGCCGTCCATCCTCACTTATTATTCCATACTGATGAGTTGATATGGTTACAGTACGCCGTGGCAACGCGTAACCTCCTATGATGTTCCTTCTGCGATGCCCGCTTGTCCATCTGGTGGTTGCATATGCGCCGTGAGTACCTGGCTTCACGTGGTTGTCGCTGGTAGCACTGACTAAACTCTCTCCGCCGTAGTGGGTCTGGGTGAGCATTGCTACTGATCCCTTTTCCTTCCCTTCTCAGTGGCTGGTCTTTCCAGATCCCCAACGGATGCGGCGAGCCAAACATCTATATGGAAGGCTTCAAGTGCACGGTCACGGGTGCTACGTCAACGACACCAGTCGGTACACCGAAAGCACCAGTATGGTGCGAGAGTGACCAGAGCAAATGCGTTCAGGGCCCGAAACAGATCATGATCTGGAATCAGATGGAAGGCAACAACATTGAAGTGAGTGGAAATGATCTTAGTGGAATGCCGAAGAGCCCTGCGTACAATGCCAAATGTGGGTTCCAGGACGGTGAGTATGGGAATAGGTGTTGGTTCTCCAAAATGCTCATAGTCCCTTAATGTTCTGGCTCCGTGTTACGTAGGCGCCCAGAACGACATATTCGCCTCGAGCACATCTAGCAAACGCATGCTACCGAGGCACAAGCGCCCCGCGATTACGTTTTAAGCACGCGGTTGTGGCGCAGGTGGCCAGGTGTCATCGGCGTTTTCTCTTCCGCTTCCTCTTGCCGGCTTGCTGGCTCGTCTTGGACGACTTTTTCGCTACATTCATTTTTCAACCATACTCGATCCCTTCAATGGGCCCTTTCATACCTTTGTTCACTCCAAAAACGTCTGCGCTTCCTGGCCGTTGAGCGGCATGTCGGTATTGAATACGTACGGGAAACACCTCCGATGCTGGAGCATCTATTTTTTGTTTTCCTTGTACACCTCTCTATATCCAGAAGAACAAGTAACTAGAGGATGAAGTAATATGTTTTTATAGTTACCTTGCAGGAACTCATCGTTGGTTTTGACCCGGTTCAACTATCATGTGAACTAAATTTTTAGTGAACGGAATTAGGGTTGCTGGCTTGACAGATTAGTATGGATTGCTTCCATTGCAGATTAAGCTCATCATTTATGAGATTCTGAGACGGATCCGAGGATGCGTTGGTTCCTGGCAGCCCGCAATATGATAATCCAACCTAAACAGCGATGATTCAGGCTGTTTAGTCTGGCCACGCACACCTGCGGTTATTGTTGTCAGTTACGTTGTATGGGCCCAGTGCGGTGCTGCGCCACCAAAACCCAAAGCTTTCTGTGCCTTGGGGCCCTAACTCAATCGCTGGCAAATTCGCAGCTTCCCACCATCCTCTTATCTTTTGGTGGAATGCTCTTACCTGCACGTTCGTTTTTCATTTGTCTTCGGTGCCCGATCGGCCTGAAGCGCGGGCCTGCTGGCCTGAACCGGTCTTTGACAGTCGAAGCATGGAGATAAATGCAAACTCTCATGGTTTCACAGCCCGGGAACTTGACACAAAGTAGCTTCGGCAACCATCGCGTCCTCGCTCGTAGGAGTAACTATGCCCTTGCTTAGGCATCCGATTTGCCACAGGTGTGATGGCACACGGAGTACCCGTGCTGAATAGCTCGATAATATGCCCAGGCTGGGTGATGCTCAATTGCTCGTATGAATCAAATAACACGATGCTGCGAGGATGTGCGAGGACAAGAATGGCGATAGACTAATATGTATGTCCGAGAAGTCTGTCACACTCCCAGTCAGCGATCCCAAGGCAAACTATGGCTGGCCAACCCACCCACAAGCAGCCAAAAATCTGTTTTATACGATCCCACGAACCGGGTACAAGTTTTGTCGTCAGGAACCTGAAAACTAGACACGAAATGGTTGAGACAATGGTCCGACAGCGGTGGTTGGGGGTGGACGGTGGCAGACGAGACAGGTACGGTCTAGTTCTTCCCTCTGTCGTGTCAGTGAAGGAATAAAAAAAGTGGTGGTCCCACAGCGCCATTATCGAGGTCCCGTCGGACGTGCTATTCCCATTCCGACGCCTTTTTGGTCTGCTTCTGCCAAGGATACGGCCAAAAGGTCACCGAACCGAAGTCATCGCGCTTGTGATGGCCTTGATGTGTCTTTCGTTACATTACCGGACTCCCAGTCACCTACGTTCACCATATTTATGGCCGCCAAAGGGTAGACACATGGTCTTGGGTTGCGTGGCCTGCCGGAGTTTGTTCCCTTGGATAATTGGACTCCCGGTGTTCTGGAAGCGCTCCGAATCATCACGACAAGGTAGCTCTGATTGGTATTCGTGGACCGCATATTTGAGAATATTTCCAGCGAGTTGCGAAGGTGTTTGTTGTCTTCGTGTTCGTCGTCTTCCTTTAGGATCAAAGGAAGCGCTGGCTGCTGCGCGCACAATGGGTGAATTAAATTCCCACGTGACATTACCTAATATATATCTACCAAGCCCATTGTGACGTAATAACCCCTGGCGACCAATGTATTTTTAATTATGGTCGAACAAAAACACGAACGACCAGCGGAGACACACGCAAAGGCCTTTTCCTCTCTCTGCTTTCTCTCTCTCTCTCGACGCTCTCTTCACGATTTCACATTCTTTACTACTCTGAGCTACTATGTGGACCATAGTATGGCTCGTAGCAGCACTAGCTGGACTCACCAGCGCACACTTGGCAGCATGGCACCCATCGATGTACTGCTTGAATGTACGTCCTCGATCTGTTCTAACCCATATATATGTGGTGACAAACGGCGGAGAACAGGGTACGACTCCAGGACAGGTCAACTACAACACAGACGACGCGGTATTGCCACTGTGGATGCTTAGCAAGTCGGACTACTGGTTCCACCACAGCAACGGGGTACGTGGCAATCCCGCACAGCGCATATATCCACCGACTGACATCGTTTGACAGTGTGACCAGTTCCCACCTGCCGAAGGCGATTTCCTAGAGCTGTACGTCCTTCCGAACCAAGCCGACCTTGGTCCCCTCTAATGCATGGCACACAGACCCGCAGCCGGGTCATTCACAATCGAAATTGCAGATAATAGGGGTGTCACTTCTTTATCTTACGATGGAACACATGCAACGGAATGGCCAGATGGCCAGAATCACACTGGATCTACCGATGTTCTACTCGATGCCACCATTTCGGACGGATGTATCACCTCTCCAAACAGTGAGACCCGTAACCCCCAGTATCTGTTTGAAAATCTCAACATCATTTGTCAGTACACACTCAGAACGAGACAATGGCTGCTGGTACAGCCTTTGCCATTGCATACAAGGTACGCATCTCATCGTTCGTTTCAAGGCACGACATGTGCCTTATCACGGAGTTAGTCCGAGCTCAGTGAAGTTACGTTGGAAGACTTGGTCGTCTTTACGGTGCGGTACAAGTGCGGCAGATTTTTTTCCCGGTCCGTCCATATGGTTTCCTGACGACGCTCGTCCATGTAGCACGCCGTGGAAACGGCTGACGACATACGACGTTCCTGCCGCAATGCCGGCTTGTCCAAGTGGAGGGTGCACATGCGCCGTAAGTCTTTCTCATTTCTTCATCAACACACCCGCTCACAAATTCACAACAGTGGGTCTGGGTGAGTAAACTCAGTTAACAAGCTACACTGTGCGCTTGCTTACAGCTCCGGAGATTCCGAACGGATGTGGCGAACCCAACATCTACATGGAAGGTTTTAAATGCATGGTTACCAATGCTACCTCTACAACTCCCCTCGGAACACCATCTGCGCCGGTATGGTGCGAAGACGATCAGAGTAAGTGCGTGCAGGGAGCAAAGCAGATCATGATCTGGAACCAGCTTGAGGACAACAATATTGAGGTTAGCGGTTTTGATTTAAGCGGGATGCCCAAGAGTCCAGCATATAATGCCAAGTGCGGTTTCAAGGACGGTAAGCGACCTTTTCCCCTTGCGATCAAGGCGGACCCGATGTGATGTGGTATAGGTGCGCAGGACGATATATTCGCGACGAATTATTCGTCGACGCCGAGCACGTCTTCATCGCCGATTACAACGCAGACTACACAAACCACTCCTGCTTCCTCAACCGAAACCACATCCCACACGTCCGGTACACCATATGCACATCCCCCGACCACTACCCCCAGTCCGTCCTCTCCAACTCCATCCAACTCAGCTCCGCCTTCCACACCCGCAACGCCCTGCTCTGCACCTCCATCTACACCTTCCCCCCCTTCTGCTTCCCCTCCACCGTCCACACCTTCGCCGTCCCCTCCACCTTCATCCAATCCCACTCCATCCTTACCTCCCTCAACACCCAGTCCCGCTAACCCCTCTAGTCCCTCCGATACATCCTCGAACTCCCGCGTGAACGCGTCCATGCATTCCGTCGTCCCCATCCCCACACCTCCTTCCAACACTGCTGTCGTAGTTAGCATACCCTCGCCCTCATCAGGAAGCCCTACTTGTAAGCGGAAGCGGATGGCGCACAAGAGAAGACGTTCCGTTCTACATTGACGCGTGATGCTGGTTGCATCACGAACGATAAGTCGGTGACCCGGTGTCATCGGTCTTTACTGGCAAGACGTCGAAAGTCGAGCCCTCATGAATTAATGTTACTTCGTTATTCGCTGTTTATTTTGTTTTTTCTCTTACAATTTCCCATTATGCTAGAATGCTGCGCTGGGTCACGGGTGACAATAGGCTTTCGTTTATTTCTGTGGATAGGGAGGAAATTGAGGCAACGCTGGTTGCCTAAGCGACTGTTTGTGGTTGGTGTATCTTCCTATGATGTCTTCTTATACCAATCCCTTGTTGTATGTTGTCCTACATGCTGTGCAAGTCACTCTTGTTTCTTCTGGAGTTAGGACTTGCGCGGTCGTGGTCGTTCGGCGAATAACCGTTTCCCCTGGTTGCAAGGTTCTGTTATTGTAGAACAAAGAAGTCAGGTTGCGGAGATCATAGCCATAGGGCGGACCGGCTTCACTACTTCAACCCATTGACGGTCGGGATTCTGTCAGAAAATTTTGTATGGCTTGGTGCCACGGTCCCAATTGACGCAAATGCGGAGGTCCTCCGTCACCGGGTCGCGTGACTCGTGTCACTGAGGTTCCGCCCACCCCATCTGACCTGCCGGTTTTTTTTTTTCTACAGGTGGAGCAGTTCAGTGGTCTGATGCACGCGAATCTGGGCTAATCCGTTTGACTGAACGAAGTTTAACGATCACTAATACAAAAGTTGGAATCCGAGCCAGAGCACAAAATGCTATTCCGGTTCGCGAGTGCCCCAGTTGGAACGCATTTGTTGTGTGCAAATGACTGGTGGGGCGTCGAGGCTGCGTACTTTGCAGACCCGGCGACGAACTGAAACAGGTCCCTTCACCGCAACTGCTCCAATCTCTACGCACACTACATAAAGAGGTCGCATCGGCTGCGGGAATGCTACACAGCCTTTACGTGTACGTCCATATCCACCATGCATCTCACCCTCTCTTCCGAGCGTGTACGAAACACGATCATGACCAACGAGGAAGGGCAAGTCCTGTACAAAACATCGACGCCTTTCCGCTTAGGAACGCGCACGACCACACTCTACAAGGTCGTCCCAAATACTGATCCTGATGACATGCAAGACCATATGGAGGCCATAGGGGAAATCGAATGGCATTTGATACAACCGTCCAAAATGCGTCTCCATGGACAGGAAATGATGACAAACACCTTCATCCCTCGGCATGGACTCGAAGGAAGGTCCTGCACACACAGTTTCTGGTAAACATCCATAGGACTCATGTCATTCCAACCTCACAGGAAGCGTACGTTCACGGGACCGGATGGCCTTCCGTACAGATGGGACATGGATTTCAGGATTGTCAGAGTATGTACTTGACTTTGACGTCTTCCTTCGCTCCCCGGTTTTGACGAGTTCTGGCACAGTTATCACGGGATGATGGTACCCGTCAAGAACTCGCACGGTCACACAGACGAAGCTTCGGCATCATTGGGTCTAAAAGGGACCCTTCCCTTGATGTTGATCCTAGTCTCACGCATATACTCGACACAGTTGTCCTCACTTTTGTCTACGTAGAAAAATTGCGGATGGACAAGGAGGAAGAAAGCGTACCAAAGTGCTGGTTAGTAGATGGTCATCAATTGTCATCTATCTTTGTAGATAGGAAGGAAATCGAGGGAACCCTGGTCGCCTATGGACTTTTTGTGCTTGGTGCATCATTTGTACGAACCCCTGTTGTTCGTTATCTACATGCTTTTCTGATCTGTCGAGCTGCCAGATTGTGATTCGAATAGAGTGGTGTTGGAAGAGTTCCTATCCACACCAGGTTAGCAGCCTCCACTCTAAGTGTTGCGACGTCGCCGGGGACGACAATTGTAAGGTTCTGGTTCTGGTTCGGATTCCGACGTTTCTATGATTGATATCGCTACATAAACGGATTAGCCTGGATTTGGATGCATCAGACCACTGAACCTCCCCACCTGCAGAAAAAGAATCCGGCAGGCTAAATGAGAATGAACAGATGTCGATGGACATCTACATGTTTATGTCAATTGGGATTCAGCGAGCCACAAACTCCTCTGACAGAATACAAACGATCAATGTCAGCTGTGGTTATAGTGAAGGTGAAGTGCCTTATGGCTGTGAGTGATCTCCGCATCTTGACTTCTTTATTTTGCAATGAGCAGGTGCTGTCCCGGTCCGCGAGTGTGCCAGAACCGCGCTTATTGTGCTGATGGGCTAATACAAGTGGGCCTCGACGCTGTGTGTTCTTCCAGACACGACGACGAAATGCAGTTGATCCCTTCACTGCGCTACACTCAATTGCACTAGCTAAAAAGGTCGCCACTGCGGGAACATTATACAGCCCCTGCGTGTACGTCTACATCCACCATGCGTCTCACTCTCTCTTCCCAAGGTGTGCGGAACACAATTATGACCAACGAGAGCGGTCAAGTTCTTGTTAGTACAAAACCTCGACGTCTTTCCGCTTCGGAATTCGCACGACCACACTCTACAAAGTCGTTCCAAGTACTGATCCCGATGATATACAAAACCATATGGAGGCCATAGGGGAGATCGAATGGCATTGGATACGCCAGTCTATAATGCGACTTCATAGACAGGAGATGATGAGGAATACATTCATCCCTTGGCATGGATTCACAGCAAGGTGATGTACACCACGCTTCCGGTAAGACATCCACAAAACTCATATTATTCTAACCTCACAGAAAGCGTACATTCACCGGACCAGATGGTCTCCCGTACAGATAGGACATGGATTTTAGGATCGTCAGAGTGTGTACTCGCCTTAGTCTGTCTCCCCGACCTTGACAATCTCTGGCATAAGTACAGTTATCACGCAATGATGCTACTCGCCAAGAACTCGCACGGTCACATAGACGAAGCCTCGGCACCATTGGGTCCAGAAGGGACCCTTCCCTTGATGTTGATCCCAGTCTTATGCATACATATGCTTGACATGGTTGTACTCACCTTTGTCTACGTAGATAAATTGCGGATGGACAAGGAGAGACGAGCGAGTCCTTTGGGTTAGTAGATGGTTGTCACTTGTCTCCGCCATACTATTTACCGTAACATATCGTGCATATCATATCGTTCCCGTTACCAAGCGTATGTACATGTGCCATCGCTTCAGTAGTAGTTTCACGCCTCGCCTTTTTTCCTCTTTTTGGAGCTTTTCCGCCACCATCCGCTGTCCTCGCAAAAGCTCGGCCGGACAGCTCGGCCCTAGCCCTTTGTACGTGGCTGTGATCCCCGCAACTTTATTTTACTGCAAACAGTTGGCTAGTCCAATCTGCGAGCGCCTCAGGGCCCCACTTGCAGTATACAAATGACAGATAGGGCCTCGAGGCTGCGTTCTTCCAAGACATGATGAAGAACTGCAGTCGACCACTTGACCGCACTGCCCCAACCTCTACTATACGAGTACCTATATAAAAAGCTCTCCCCTGTGCGAATACTACACAACCCCTACGCATACGTCCACGTCCACCATGCGTCTCACTCTCTCTTCCGAGCGTGTACGCAACACGATTATGACCAACGAGAGCGGTCAAGTCCTGTACAAAACCTCGACGCCTTTCCGCTTGGGAACTCGCACGACCACGCTCTACAAAGTCGCCCCGAATGTTGATTCTGATGACATGCAAGACCGTATGGAGGCCATAGGGGAGATCGAATGGCATTGGATTGCGCCCTCCATAATGCGATTCAATGGTCAGGAAATGACGACGAACACATTCATCCCTCGGCATGGATTCACAGGAAGGTGATGCTCACGATATTTCCGGTAAAAAAAAAAACATCCATAGGACTCAAGCTATTCCAACCTCACAGAAAGCGTACGTTCACGGGACCAGATGGTCTCCCGTACAGATGGGACATGGATTTCAGGACCGTCAGAGTGCGTACCCACCTTAAGGTCTTCTTTTACTCCCCGGCCTTGATAAGGTCTGGCACACAGCTATCACGCAATGACGCTACTCGCCAAGAACTCGCACGGTCACACAGACGAAGCCTTGGCATTATTGGGTCTAGAAGGGACCCTTCCCTTGATGTTGATCCCAGTCTTATGCATATGCTTGACATGGTTGTACTCACTTTCGTCTACGTAGAAAAATTGCGAATGGACAAGGAAAAAGATGCACAACGAAGTGGTAGTTAGCAGATAGTCGTCACTTGTCTCCACCACTCCATTTACCGTAACATATCGCGCATTGTATTTGTCCGTTCAATCTATCTTAGATGTTGTTCTCCGTGCCAAAGCTCGCTCCTTGTGCGAGAAGTGTCAAGTCAAATTGACAGATTAGTACTTGTTTGCCGCTAATATGCCAAGGCCTGACCATAACCTTGGCAAGTGCACTGCAAATTGGGTTATGGTTCACTTTATGTAAAGGAGCTTAAAGCCCTGCACACTTGTATCCCAACGTGCCTGGCGCTGTCCAAAATGAAGGCGAAGGACTTCTTACCCCGTCATGGATTGTTGGGAAGTGAGATCCTAGCCTGATCACGCCTGCCAAACAGCTGGCCGGGAATGGTCAGTCCATTCACAAATTAATGGTGCCTTAAGCTATCCAGAGACGACAAGACTCGCCAACCATGAACAGGTTGTAATACCGACGCCAACTAGGCATCATAGATGCAAAACGGGATCCCTGTCCCGTCGTCAACAAAGAACTCGTGCACATGCTCGACGACATGGTCGTACTCACTCTTTTCTGATAGGATCCACATGATTCACGTCAAGTTACTCATACCACAGCTCTGTGGGTTGGCAAGAGAACGTCGTGATAACTGTACATACGCGGTAAAGTTAACTATGGCTGTGATCTCCGCAACCTGACTTCCTTATTTCATAATGAGCAGATCCTGTTCCGGTCCACGAGTGCGCCAGAACTGTGCTTGCTGATGGGTCAATACAAGTGGGCCTCGAGGCTGTGTGTTCTTCCAGACACAACAACGAATTGCAACCGATCCCTTCATCGCGCTCCTCCCAATCTCTACGCACAGGGTCTCCTCCGAAAGAAATACTACACAGCCCTTTACGTGTGCGCCCATATCCACCATGCATCTCATTCTCTCTTCGCGGTTTGTGCGAAACACGATTATGACCGACGAGAGCGGTCAAGTCCTGTACAAAACCTCGACGCCTTGCCGCTTCGGATCTCGCACAACCACACTTTACAAAGTCGTCCCAAATACTGATCCCGATGATATGCAAAACCATATGGAGGCCGTGGGGGAGATCGAATGGCATTGGATTGCTCCGTCTATAATGCGACTCCATGGACAGGAAATGACGACGAACACATTCATCCCTTGCCATGGATTTATGGGAAGGTGATGCACACAATGTTTCCGGTAAGACATCCATGGGACTCATATTATTCCAACCTCATAGAAAGCGTACGTTCACGGGACCAGATGGTCTCCCGTACAGATGGGACATGGATTCCTGGATCGTCAGAGTGTGTACCTGCCTTAACACATCCTTTACTTCCCGGCTTTGACAAGTTTTGGAACATAGCTATCACGCAATGATGCCGCTCGCCAAGAACTCGCACGGTCACACAGACAAAGCCTCGGCATCATTGGGCCCAGAAGGGACCCGTCCTTTGATATTGATCCCAGCCTCATGCATATGGTTGATATGGTTGTACTTACTTTTGTCTATGTAGAACAATTGCGGATAAACAGGGAGAAATGAGCGAGTCATAGCGGTTAGTGGGTGGGTCGTCATTTGTCTCCGTCACGCTATGTACCGTAACATTATACTTATCCGTTTTACCTACCTTGATGTTGTTCTCCGTACCAGACTTCGCTCCTGTGTGAGAGTATTAAATTGACAGATTAGCGCTTCATTACATACCAAGTAAGCTTGGCAGCCTGGCACGTCAAGGCCACAGGCCTACCATAGCCTCAAGTGCAGTGCAAATTGGGCTATGGTTCACATAAAGGAGCCTAAGACCCTGTACGCCTGCCCGCATTCCAAAATGCGCCTGGTACTGTCCCAGGAACACGTTCGCAATATGGTCATGACCAATGAAGATGGTCAAGTCCTCTACAAGACTGTTACGCCCTTCCGTTTCGGAACACGAACGACCTCGCTGTACAAGGTCATCCCAAATGAGAACCCAGAGGACATGCAAGACAATTTTGAGATCATCGGCGAGATAGAGTGGCATCTTATCAGTTCCTCCATCCTGCGACTTTACGGAGAAGAAATGAGGACGAAGGACTTCTTTCCCCGTCATGGATTCTTGTGGAAGTGAGTTCCAAAAAAAATCACGCCTGTCAATAACTTCTCCCCAAAGTTGACCTGCATTTGTCGCAGAAAACGCACGTTTACAGGACCCGATGGTCGATCGTACAGATGGAACACGGGAGTCTCAGTGGTCTATGTGTGTACTTGGTTTTCCGTGTACAAAGCAACAGCGCCATCGACGCGGATTGCTCTCTTCAGCTATCTAGGGATGACGAGACTCGCCAAGAAGTAGCGAGGTTATATCGACGAAAACTTGGCATCATAGGTGCAAAACGGGATCCCTATCTCGAGGTCAACGAAGAACTCGCACACATGCTCGACATGGTCGTACTCACTTTTATATATGTAGAGAAATTGCGGATGGATGATGAAGAAGCGGCCAAGTATCGCGTGTAACAAGCTATGAGTCCTTGCCTTCATCAGAACTATTCTTGCATCCAGTGAAAAGTCGACCATAGTAGGGTTGATTGGAACATTAGTTATGGTACATGAGTTTGGTAGAAACGCACCACGCCCGTAATGAACAAACAGAAAAACAAGACTATACGTACAAGACTGCGTGTCGCACATGCACCCATCTCATTGAGGGTTCGCCAGGGGTAAAGGCTCATCATCGTCTCTTTCCCCGCTTTTCCCACCATTCCCTGTCCATTCTTAGCTTTTCCACGTAAACGAATGTGAGGATGACCAAATCCAACATGTGTTCCACCTCCTGCGAGATCTCCAGACACGCCTTGGAACTTTCCATGCCAAGAATACTGAAGGATCCAGATGTCGCACGACGGTAGCGAGCCACTTCTCTGCGACTCGGATCATCCAAAGAAAGCTAGGCAGTACTCCATAAGGAGATCGAGTCCTAAACAGGACATCGAGATACTTACAACGACAACACGGCGATGCATGTCCCATCTATAGCGCCTGCCGTCTGGGCCCTTAAACGTCCGCTTTCTGTACCATCACATTGATACAGGCTAAATCCCTGACGTCATCCTGAGCACTCACCGTCCAGTAATACCATGTCTTTTTAAAAAAGAATCCGATTTGTGGTCCTTCTCCCCTATTCTGAATACTGCAGAGCCAAAGATGGGCCATCTGATCTTGCCCACCACTTCAAAACGATCCTTCATCTCTAGCTGGAAGTCATCTGATACATACTTGCGGATCTTGGTTGCCCACCTTCCGAAGAGGAAGGGAGTCGAGCAGACGTAGAGGGGTTGGCCAGTGGCAGACGTGAAAGTAGTGTTACGAACGTTCTCGCTCGATAGTGTAAGGAGCATTGGCACGTGATGCTGTCGCAACCGTTGGTCGTGGGTGGCTAGTGGCTTTCGACAAAGCTCGCCTTTGACGAGGGGCGGGAATTAGCACGGCGCAGCGTGGATATATCTACGAGCCGGACAGGCCACGTTGTCACAGCGTGGATATGTGGTATATTGCAGAGGTCAGCCTGCAAGTTAGTCCTACAGCCGCAGGCTGCTGTTCGTACTCGGAGCCACCACGCGGCTTTGAATTCGAAGTCTTGTGCAAGAGATCTTCAATTTAAGAGCACAAAAGGGTAGCGGAAATCCACGGGAGTACAGGAAGCAAGCAACCTCGCTGACCCATTAAAACCTGAGGGCCAAGGCACGGTCATCATGATATGATGGGGATTAATGAGATAAGTAGCTCACCTATGTGGTTCCATCGATACGCATGTGCGCTACGCCTTCTGTGAAATCCGAGAATGCCAGCACTGGATTCCGAAAACATGTATGGTAGCCATGCGGTGGTGTGGTCCCCGCACAACACCCAAAAAAAGCCTCTGCCCACGTCCTGGGCAAAACAATTGAAGTCCACTGATCACTCCGTAATATGATTCTTCCGGGAGAGATAGGAGGTCCAAACGGTTGTGGGGTTTCAGATGTGGTCGACTCGGAAGTTTTCGTGAAAGTGCTGTACGCCGGATCCAAGAAGGTTCGACGTTCTCGATATTTTCAATTACTATAATGTCGGAAGAATAAGTTGGCGGTCAGAGTACGTCGAGCTTCTGGGCGGACCCAGACACGGCAAAATGTTACAACACGGAAGGGATACGATAATAAGACAGCGCGACACTGCGGAAGTTGGCCATCTCCCAACTCCTACATAGTAGAATAACACGTTGGTATCACTTGTCCTTACTACTTGTCCAACACAACTCTGCTGCATCAGAGGTAGCCTGAAAGCAGATATGTATCAAAGAGCCTTGCCTAGCGATCCGCGGTCACTCTCCAGCAAACAGGCGTACCAACATATACGCCGTCGATCCAATGAACCGCACGACTGGGGAGGTGGAATGTGCGAAGAGAGTCAGAAAACAAGCTCAAGCATTACACTGACAGGGATATACGACGTACAAGCAAGTCCGACGACCGAAAATAAGATGAAGGCCATATAGCCATCTACCGACTTGGACACTTGGCCACTCTCCGGGGTCGGCGTTGCAGATCTGCGGAAAGTGATCAGCCAGGGAGAAATCCAATACACAGGCAGCGAGGACTTACACGACGACCGCTGCTAGCAATGCCTACATAACTCGTCAGGGCCGATTCCACCCTACCAGAGTGGCCAACTTACATTGCTTAGAGTCCAAACCAACAATACCTAAGCCCCCCGTAAGACAGTCTTCCACAACAAAACAACATACGACCACTCACGTTAGTTCTAAACGTCTTATAGTAATCCTCTCGCTTCGTAGCAGGGTCGACTTTGCGTTCCTCCTTCGGCGGCTTGGTAGAGAGAACACATATTGCATCCTCGTATGCTGCATTGATATCCGTCTCGGCAGTAGGCACGGCCACTTCAACTTCGTTTGTGTTCTTCCCAACAGAAACGACTCCGAGGTCAGTGGAGACTTTGTTGTCACCCTTGGTACCCCACGACACGTCGTGTACGTTCGCAAACTGCAGGAAAGCTGTGAGGACGGTCTACCGTGTAGCTCATTTCGTTTTACGCACAGCGTAGACGTTCAGGACCGCGATGTAGGATGGAGCCATCAACAAGTATTGTAGGAAGGACGTAATCATGTGCCAGGGTTCGAACTAACACCACGGTAAGCCATTCAACGGTCGAAGGAGCCTCGAGTGAAAAAACATACGAAGATAAGCGACGCAGCGACATAAAGACCCAGAGTTGCTCCAAGTGACAGCACAATATTTCTAAAAATCGAGTTCGAGAAGAGGTCGGTTGCTTTGATAGAGCCGTTTGCAGCCACCACTTCTTCTATACCTTTAACAGCGAGATACAAGGCAGAGAACTATGGCTCATAGTTAGGAATGCATGGCTCGTCGTTCGTAGACGAGGATAGGGATACGTACGGTCATGTAGATTGTCACAAATCCGAAGCCGATGAATGCGAGCGTATATCCCCACTTGGACCCCTGAGGACGATTCCCGAGGGAAAGCAAAAAACACATAATAAGCAGTCCAAGGTAAAAGTAGTTAAGAACAAGATTGAGAACATGCAGACTCGGCACGTAGCTCTCCAGGGCGTTGGAAAGGATAACGAAAGCAATATAGTAATTTCCCTTTCAGCGATTCCGTGAGTTGCGGGAGAAAACGGCAAGTAAATTGGGGAAACCTACGAGTGCAAACCACGCAAAGATAAGATTGTATAACTGATAAATCATCTCGACATGTATCCAGAACTTGCGAGCGAAGCCGTGCGAGGAGCGATATATATAGCGGAAATGGACGAGACTGTGAATGGCAGCAAAGAAGGAGCCGTTGAGCCAGCGCCGTCGCTGTGATATCAGCTCCGGGACCTGTGCACGTGAGTAGACGCAAACCAGAAGATCAGAACAAGTAACAGACCTGGTCTGGCACGTCAGTGACAGCATAAGCTGACTTGACATAGTGCAAGATCCATGAGCCCCCTCGCTTCGAGACAAGCTCCCAGCACAATATCTATACTGGTGAGCACTATTTATACCACGGGCAATGCGGACAACTCACCCGATCCTCTGCGAGATACATATTGGCAGTGAAGATGTCGGCACCGGCTCCGTGCATCTTCTCACCCAAAAAGTACTTTTGCAATGGACCTTCACCCATGGCATCGTTCTGCAATGCGATATAGCGGTATGCACTGAATGCACCCGGTAACACGGTGATGTATCCGAAAATACTCTCCAATGGTTTATCCAGGATGTTCGACATCTTGTACTCGAAGTTCTGTGCCGCGACAAGCGGATTGAAGAGGTACTGCCCGTACTTGCCCTTCAAGGCAACGATCTCCCCGCAAGCCCCGCCGACGTTCGAGTTAATGTCGAAGGCCTTCCATAGGTGATATATGGATGTGGTACCCGGCATGGTCCCGACGTCAAGGAGTACGCATACATTAGGTTGTAGGATTGGTCCAAAGGCATTAAAGAACCATCGATGGGAGTTAATCTTCTTTTGGTTCTGTTCCTTGAGGCAAAATATGACTTGAACCGGCACGATGCCCTTTTCAGCACCTTCTATCTTCATAGAAGGGGATACGGAGACTAAAACAATGAGAATCAAATGAAGTGAAATACGAGAAGCATGCATACTTTGTGTCGTGTACTCATAAATGTGAGCTGTGACCGGTTTTCCATTTACAATGTTCTGAAGCAATGTCAAAAGTCGATGGACAAATAAGCGTTGGTCACTCACCTTTGCAATTCCGTCTTGGTAAGCTCCCATTGCTGCGATGACACTCAGCGTTCGAGAGTTGATCTTCTGTCGACCGTCGCTAACGATACATACAACCACCTTCTTCCAACCATCTTTTCCCCATGTTTTACTGCGGTCCCGCTTACATAGATGTGCGATGTTTTTCATGACCCCATGCATTGACCTACAGAACAACTCCTCGCCCTCGTTGTACATTGTCATCACAATGAATAGTTCCGTGCGCCGAGGAGGGTCATAGTGTACCTGACGCAGCGTGAAGCCGGAACGTTCGAAATCGTTTGGGTCACAAGTCGCCGCCGAGTATCGCATGTGCGTAAACTCGCGTTCGTTCCGTAGAGTGCACATGTCCAAGAGTTTCGATGGTACCGCTGAATCCAGTACGAGATTTCCGTGGAATAGTTCAACTTTCTTGAGTGTCTTGTACCGCCGGGGTACCCGCTGTGGGATGCGCCCATAGCGGATATTGGTTTCAGGCTGCTCGTTGATACTTGCCACCTCCTCATAACTGCCCGGAATCCTCAAGCGCTGGTAGGGACTCTCCCTCCGGAGCAGTGGCATGTCGCCCTCCCCCTCGATATCACTGCCACCTGTATAGGAATGCGCAATTTGGGGGCGATACGATGCTTGAGGTTGAACGCCAAGATCGTGCGTACTGTACTGAGCACCGAGATAGTCCGTCGTTGGCTGAGGTAGCTGCGGGGTCGATGTATGCGCCGGATATGTATCACGGGGAGCGTACGCATCGTGTTGAGCCTGGTAGGGATCGTGGGCAGGAGCCGGTGAAAGTGAAAGTGAAGTTGGCTGGGGTGTCGAGAACGGGTCCGACAGATGGTAAGGCTGACTCGAAGTGAACTGGTTCTGTTCGTACTGCGCCCCGTACGCGTCATACTGTGGGTAAGGGCTGTATCCATCGTTGTAATGGCCGCGCTGGGCTTCGTCCGCCTTTGAAGACGTGAATGAAGGATCCTGGGCAAGTATCATTATTGATTTACCTCTGGGTATCTCGACATTTCGCGGTCAGACACGCTGTCGAGATGATTCTACGGATGCAAGTGTTGGACGAGGCACGGTTCCTTGTTACTTTTACACGGTTTAGTTGGAGGCTGTGGCTGCGGAATTCGACATACAAGGACAGCCAAGCCTACTTTACCGTCGGGACAGCCATGTCGGACGTCCGTACACCGCATAACGAATTGGCAAACGTATGTACTACTGCCATGACACTTCCTGCTCAGTGAGTACCACGATAACGACGAACCCTTGGGTATCTCTAGGTCTACAGAGAGTGGCCGCCCTGTGCTGCTCCTCCTCCCTTTGGCCACGCCGATAGTACCTTCCGAGACTCCACGGCAGTGGGTTCATGCCGTGTCCCGTCACTTTAGGACTCTACCCACAACGACTGCAAGAAATGCTTGGGATTTGGCGTTCCTCACCAGCCAGAAGTTACCATGGGTACGACGTATTACCTCACGAGGATTCTAAGTTCAACGACCTGCGGCAATTAATGTAACCTGTCTAACTACTAAAAGGCCGCTACCACATGGATCTAGTCCGTGCTGTTTCCATCCACGTTGCATTGACATCGCGACTGCTGCATCATGGATAGCGGAACAACGACTCCATCCGACTTCGGCGCCGACTCTCGAGTGTGGGTGGTCCCCATTAGGCGCGGAAATTATAAGCACGACCTCCACCGGTGCCCATAACATGAGGTTTCTATAGCTGACAAACAGTGACCACCACTTCAGGCCTATACTGGGGTCAATTCTACGACAAGCCTTATGGCGTGCGGAGCTCGGGTATGGGTAGTAAAGATAGTTGTTTCAGGCTTCCGCAGCCGCTGCGCTTCGTCCTTTGTTGCGTCATAGCCGTATATTAGGACAGGGGGAGCCAAGTGCTGGACCAGTTTTGGAGATCTGGTACGGGAACGGTTAGTACTACGTGGAGTTTCTTGCCGCATTCCAAGGCATTCCTTTATCTATTGCCAGTAGGATGACCGGATGTGCAACGCACAGGGCACCGAGACTGATACCCTAGCGTGGGTGGCATCTCAATGCTTGGCATGGCAATTGACGAGGTGGACACCGTTGTGGATCAGTTACCGAGTGCCCCAGCCCTCTCAACATTTTATATTGGGTGATCAGTGCTCATCAACAGTGAAGAGCCACTGAGTAATAAGTTTAGTTTTTGTTACAGCCGTGTCATACATCGGTAGTCGTCGGCAGAAGTGTTACAGGGGACATCACCTACAACTCTGCTACAACCCTCTCCGCTATCCACTCTTGCTGACCTTGGTCTGACATTACAACAGGCACCTTGATCTGACCAATACCGGCTTTCATACACTCAGCCCGCCACAGCCGGTATTCCGCAAAAGTCCCAGACTCGACGATCCGAATCGTTGGCAGACGAAGTCGTCCCGTGTTAAATGCGAGTTGGTGCTCTTCATTTGTCGCTACGAGCGCCTCGAAGGCTATTTGTCGTCCTAGTTTGGCGGTCCGGCCTACATTGCCGCGTGGTAACTGGAGTAAAGTAGCCTGATTGATATGACAACATACCAACGTCACCTACGATTTCCAGGAAAAAGCCCACTGTCTGCGGAAACTCGCGCTGATCAACGACGGCTGTAAATTCTTGCACATTCACGATATCTTCTCTGTTGATCGCTCGAACGACACTGACGAGATGAGCCTCGGTAATCGCAGCATACGGGAACCGGATCGCCAGACTACGTGTGTATCAGACCGCTGTACTGTCCATCAAAAATAAACGTCTAATATTCTCACTTTTTCCGTCCGTAGAATTTGAATACCGGCGAGCCGTTTCGAGGATCGAACCCATTGACCTGGATGATATCATCTATGAGGTACCTCCATAGCCCGTCTTGAGTGGTAGCCACGGGCTGGTAACACTTGCCCGGTTGGAGGTCCCACTTTAGTAAAAATACGTCAACCGATGGATCGCAGAAGGAAGGTATCGAAAGGCGCACGGCTTGAAGTATGTTATCGTGTACCAAGGCCTCTGAAGTATCAAGAAATTCGATGACATCTGCAGTTTCCAAGACAAACGTCTCGGTATCGCCGACGTTGAGCGACTTCCCCATTATGGACTCCGTACACCCATATCCCACGTTTTGGATAAGAACGTTTGGTCCGAGAACTGATCTTACCTGTCTTGAATAAGCTGAACTGCGTCACCGGATATGACCCATAAAACCATTACCTGGGGAATTACTATAGCGAACGTACCGCTACATATACTTACGAGCGTATTCAGATTCGGCCAGACACGTTGTGCCCATGCTGGACAAGTCAGGGGAGGCCCTATGGTCCGGAGTTCCTCCGCTCGCTGTGGATTCGCGCGAAAGTTCACCTGCAGATATGACCGGACGTGATCGATGTGGTCGATATCGGGAATCACCCCATCCCGCATACCGGTGATCAGCATGTCCCAGTCATCTTGGACGTGGTGAATGAGGTCGACGAAGAAAGTTAGGAATGTAATGATGAATCTCTCAAGTGTTGGCTCCGAAAGTGCGAATAACGCGTGGATTAGAAGAAACGATCGGTGATGAGTGATGAACCCTGTTGCCCATGGTGAAACGTGACTGGGTACTGCACTACACGTCAGAGGCCCTAAATCATGAAGTGATTCGACCTCACTTGTGATCCCCATACGAGCGTTATCCGTCTCAACGGACCAGTTCTGTGCATCACGTACTCCACCACATGTCCCAATGCACACAGGGATCTTCTTCATTACCTCTCGATTCTCCCCCACGACTTCCAATAGCTCTCGATAGCCAAAGCAGTAAATGTACGCAACCTTTCCCGAGTTGGTCGGGTGGGAAAGCTTGGCGAATGACGGGGGCGTGTTAGACCATCCACGAGGGTATTTTGCAAAGAGCTTGGGTTTGTTTCCTGTGGTCGAACTAGATATGGCAATAAAACTTGGGAGCCCAGGTGCCAGTAGATTCTCGAGCTCAGACTGCCTGCAGGGGCGGCTGAAAAATTTGGCCACGAAGGGCTTGTAGGACTCGTAGTCGGTAACCGGGACGGTGCGGCGGAAGTCGATAATAACCGTAGGATCTTCATTCACATCCTTGCCCGCGATGGCCTGATGGAAGAGGGAAAGGGAGGCGGCGGAAACACCATAATGGGTGGTAATGTTGGCCCCTACTATACACCTCAGGCTATGTTCAATACGTTCTTGCAGGGCAGCACTGAGCTCGGGAGACAAGGACAGTAGGGGGGATACTGTAGCAGCGGACATTAGCGAGAACTATAAGCTTGTGCTTAGAGAAATTGAAGCTGGGTAATCAAGAGCGTGTCCGATTGCTTCAGAGTAAGTTACTGAGGTCGCAACAAGTGCCCATGCACTCAGAGAGTCTTTGTATTTCTGTCGGATGCCTATCTGTATTGCCGAGCATTTGTCAGGGTTGTCACAAGTGAATTTCCACGTGAGTGCGGGGTCTCACCCGAGTGACGACATCAACCATACTAACCTCAGCTGATGACCTGCGTTCAAGTGATTATGGTGTGAACTCCAGAAAATCACTCTCAACTTACCAGAGGAAGCCTTAGCTGGTTGTCCCTAATGATCTCCCAACTTGGCTATCGGTCCCGTGTTTTTTTTCTTTCTTTATTTTTATGTTGCACAATGGTATCACCAGGACTGCTGGGATGAGTCGATAGAATGTGAATCGTCGAGCGCACTGTACCTGTGAGGGCCGGTTGTACTACAGCACAATATTGAAACTGACAAGTAAGACAGGGGGGGTCATGTCAGACATACCACGTGACCAAACTCGATTGGCACCTGTTAATCAGACCTTCACGGTCATCACCTGTTCCACTGGCGCGGAAAGAAAAAATACAGAATAGTAAGATGCGCTGGTCTGCCCTCGGGCATCACAAGATACTTGTTAATACTCGAGTGCCTTCCCAAGTTGCCCAGTGGGGCTCATAACCCAAAATTGAACTCCGTGATAAAGGCAGACATTGCGATTTTCCAGAAGGAAGGGTTTTTCATATTATGCATTATACACTAGTAGGAACAGGATCTCCATTAGTATGTGGTAGAGGCCAGGCGTAGAAAAGGTCTGAGTACATCTATAGGTACACTAAAGATCAAAGAGCAATAACTTATCAGTCCACTGGAATCAGACCAAATGCTTACAGCCTAAGCAGTCTGTCCTAATTACCTGCTTACTCTCTTCGCCTGCTCCGCTTCTATATCAAGAAAAAAAAGATCTGCAAGTTGGACCGCATGCGGCGAGGCGGAGGGACAAGCACTCAAATAGCCCTCCTTAAATTGAGAATACAGCGAGTCGCCGCGCACCGGTCGGGGGTAATACGGATCGTTGTTGAAAAATGCTTCGACGAGTGTTGGTACATCTTCTGGGGTCTTCTTCCAATTTCGAACCTGAACGAAGGTATGAGACTGACAGAAGCAGGCATGCGCAATGCAACTTGTTTGATTAAAGTCAATGATATAAAATGATACGCCGCTAAATGCCATTCCACTGAGAACAAACTCGATATCACGACCATCACAACCAGCACGCCAGTGGAGGAGTCCGAGCATCTCGCCCATACCAAACACGATATCTTCGACACTTGGATATTCTCCAGCAACATCATTTTCCAAGATTCTTCGATATCTGGCGACATCCAGGGGAAAGTTTGCAGAATTGAAGAAGCGGTTAGGTCGTCCGCCTCTTCCGACCTCTTGTATTACTTTGCCAAAGTAAATTCGACAGAGGGATGGATTAGGAGCATCGCCTGCGTGCTCAGGATAGAAAAGTGTGCGTACGAGGTACGCGAACTTTAAGGGCAAGGGTTGGACATGATCCATTGCATAAGCAGCTGTTTCCAACCGCAAAAGCTCGAAATCATCTTGTCTGATAAACGGAAGAACTGGCTTCCGTCGACTGCAGATGTTGGATGGTTTACTTGCGCCGCGAAAGTTTTCAGGATTATCTGGATCGTAGAAAGCAAATGGTCGAGGAACCGCAAAGAAGGAATCCTCGTGGCAGAAATCATAGATGCGACGAAGCGTGTCAAACTCTTTAAGGAGTTCCCGTTTCTTCTCCTTCGCGGGTACGATAACATGCTTGAATGCAATCGGGCGACCAGCGAGCACGGAGACGCTTGCAAAGCTACCCCTGCCGATCGTAATAAGTCCCCACTCCGCATTGACACCTGTTGTCTGCGGTGTCGCCATCGCAATATTAGCAACCTTAAAGAAATGGAGACTGGCTGAATCGACAGACATACTATGATCACGTGGCCAAACTCTGGTTTCTTCTGGTCCGCGCTGGTTTGGTAAACCCGAAATGTCTTTTCAGCAGCAAGCTCATCCAGACCCGCCATGTCTGCGTTTCCCAGAAAACTTAGGATTACATGCCACTGTTAACATAGAAGCGGCGGCGAACATGCTCCTTAGAGCACTTCAGATGTCCCAGAACGTTCCCTACATGTGGACATTCATAGACAAACCATCTGGTGCAACATTCAGACTTATTTGACAGACAAGTCCGCCGGCCTAACGCTCGTTTCTTCTACAGAAGGACAACTCTTCCTACTATACCTTCAAAATCCAGCACAGTTTCCCAACGATGGTGTTCGGTATCAGGATCAAGAGACGCGCTATGTCATCCCTGTCGGTAATCGGGTACGTCTTATCTTCGCAGTCTACGTGTTCGTTCTCCCCATATTTTCTCTAGGAAATGGAAGTCTCGGAGACGAAATACGGTTTTGTGCCTAACTCTCAGGACACGACTGCCTGGCGTCTTCGGCGGCGGTACCGTCTGCAGAGAGGAGGTCACCCCCAACTGGTACTCGTGCACTACACGCGCGGGCCTGCCATACGTGAGTTCACTTTTAATATTGGTATTAGATTCACCTTTCCTACAATCGAACAGAAATCATCCCCTCACTGCTCAATTCTGCTGTACGCCAATACCCTCTCCGTCAAATCGCTGAACCATCGGTATATGTTATGGGTGAGAAGACGGGCCAAAAAGTATACCCACCTGGATCTGTACCTCCGCCGCAGTCTCAAGCACCGATGGGGATGCCACCCCATCCCATGGGCATGAATCAGCAGGGTATGAATCCTCCAGTAGTCAACTTAAATGCTTCTGGAATGGGGATGAACCCGCAAGCAATGCTCGCACAGCAGAATAGTTCTATGGAGGCACTCGAGAGACGGCGAGAGCGGGAACGACCCAGAGAGCGAGGTGGTAGTATGAGTGGTGGTGTAAGATAAACTCTTCCATCTGCAAAGCGAATTAGCTCAGCTGATCGTGGAGCAGCGCCCTGGTCCACCTCGACTGGACGACGACGATTCGGCAGGTGAGGAAATATGGTGATTCGTAATGTCATTCTTCATTCATGGATTTTCAGATGAAACCGAAACGATATCTACCCGCACACTGGCCATAACGAGGTATAGGCGCAACCATGAACTCATGGAAGAGGTCTTCAAACAAGCTGCATTCGGTACACATTCACGATTACCTCTCTCTGAATCATCGCGCTCATTGTCACGCAGGTAACACGAAGCGGCCGGCACCACAACCCGCATATTCGATATTCGACAAATCGGAACTGGAAGCCAAAGTGGTGCGTACAAAATGTGTCCTTTGGAGCTGTTGCCGTTGAGATTCCCCGGATAGAACAAGTTGCAGGAGGAAGTTGATCTGTTACGGGCGAAGTCTGCGGAGCGCAAGGCGCGTTTAGCATCTGAAAGTGTCATGGCTGCCGACGCCCCGAGTCCTATGGAGATTGCTCCATGACGTATTTGCAGTGTGCATTTCGTAAGATGAGACATGCAATAAATGTTGTACCAGAATTGAGTGGCTTTCCTTGGTGTGTACAGTACATGCAGACTGACACACTTGTGTACTGGTCTCGTGCAGCTCACTGGACACGGTCACTTGCACTTCATAGGAGGTAGTGTTAAGTTTTTCGTCAGTTTGTGCGCGGTCGCCGGAGATGCCATAGACACTCGTCCGGTGAAACCTAGTTACTGTAGTTACAGTAATATACAGCTCCCGCCCTCACGATTCATTTAACGACCGCTCTTCCCGCTCATCCACTAGAGCGTTCGTTGACCACACCCGAACCACTCCACTATGGCTGCCAGTGGCAAACATTGCGGTCTTGAGGTCCACCAGCCCACGGTTCCACCCGATACACGTTAAGTCTCCCCTCGTACCCTGTGGACCTATGAAATGGAGGAGCGCAGCAGAGTCTCGGTCCCAGATGTGTATGTCCCCAGCTGAAATAAAATGTATCACGACACCGCCCACGGTAGATATACCAACGGAATGGACGGACTTTTTCCAGCGCAGACCACAAATTGATCGTCACAACCTCCGAAGTAGCAGGACCCTGCATATTCGACTGGGGCCTTGGTGGCGAAGGCGTGTTTTAAGGAAATGCGGGAGGTGGTGCAATCACGATCTCTGTCTTTAATGACTTCTAGTCTCCATATTTGAGGAGGTGCCTAACGAGCGGAATGAAAAATAAGTTTCGAACGCGTTTTGTACTAACCCTCTCCAGTGAAAGAAGTACAAGGGAAGTCTTCCTTGCCATGGTGATGTCGCGGATATCGTCAGCCAAGGGCGTTTGACTAAGGGATCTGGTCAGCGCCACCAAACTATCACTCTATAACCAACACACGTTTCTTTCGTCTTTGTAACCATGTTGTATACTGGCAGAGCGGGCAACAGTCAGCAAAGTGCAATGAGGTAACAGTTCCAGGACCACCCTACCAATGATTCTCTTCTCCACTCTGATATGGCAGCTCGGATGCGGACCCTCTATCGGGGTGATAGAGGGACCTACACCTACCAACCGAACGCAATCCTGCGTTACTGCAACGCCGCATAACTGTACTTGACCCAGATTATAGGTATCCGAGACCTGAAGGAACTATGAAGGGATTGAACCAGGTATGGGGTAGGCGTCACTCTTTACCGTTCCCTCCATAAGATTCTAGAAGTACACCTTGTCAGTATGATGTATGGCCAGAATGTCCTTACGCACTAATCTCACGACATCGCTGCCTTCTACAGATAAGAAACCTGACTACAGTCGTTACTAACATGGCACCATACCCCAAAATCTGGGTTACCTTCACCATTCGGAAGCCAGGTAACGGATTGAATAGGTTGTGGTCGAACAATCGATCTCATGCATACACCGTCCTGACGAGGCTATCAACATACGAGCTCACCATACAGAGGTGTGTAATACCTCGGACCACACCCTTATAGCGCGGGGAAGTCGAACCAAGATTGCCTGGCCGTTGGGAGACCTATCTCATTGATTGCGGAAGCGGGATGGAACATGCCATTACCACCTACCAAGCAACCTGACCAATAAGTCCTCTGCCATTGAACAGAACACGGTGTGCAGTCAATTCTCCGGACCTTGCTACCCGGAACACCACAGATTTCTTGTCCCATCTGAAAAGTATGTTGGTCTTGCTTGTGAGTAATGAAGGGGAACTAGCACCTCACCCCGCCGTTGCCAAGAACTTCCCATTCGGCGAGAACTGGAGATGGCGCACTAGAGCCTGATGTGCAACGTGATCCTGCAGTGGAGTAAGCGTTTCCCATTTCAAATCGCTCATGGCGCGGCCGGACATCCCAAGTTCCGCAATCTCTAGTGCAGGACTCCTAGGGCGCGAAGCAGACCCAAGCATGATTACCGTCCGAACGGCATTCACGAAGCGTTGCTTTGCATCAATAGTACCGGATGTAATGTTCCTATCACTGCAGTGGTCAGATAATACAGATGGTGCCACGGATGCCGAGGAGGAAATTGCCATATCGTGACTTGGAAAGGAGGGTTTGGGTTCCTGAAGATCGGTGTAATGGGATGACGTCGGACAAGGGTGACGAAAAGGTTGAGGTTGATCTGGCTGATTATGAAGTGGCAGAACGGTGTTTTCACGAAACATAGATGCATGGATCGTCCGTGATAATCTCCGGAAGAATGCCCGCATTGACAGAAAGCAGGTGTTGCACCACTTGATGATGATCCTCGTGCTTCTGACGATGCGGAGGTTTGCAACGCTTGCTGTAAATTCAGTAATGACATCCCCCAACCATTTTTGACCACTGTGACGGACAAATATCCATCGCTCAGAAGCAAACCAGGCCGACACAGCGGCAAGCCCGAAGGAGGTGATAACCTGTTACATAAAAAGTAAAAGGCGATACAACTAGGAAGAAAGGGACAACATGCCGTTAGAACTGTGATTATGGTTGAGGTGACAGATCCCTGCAGGTTCTGAATCAATATAGACGGAAAATATAGCAGGAAAATACCCATGCCTGACGAGAGGAATACGTGAAAAGCATAAGTCCTGCGGAGAACGAGGCAATGGACATCACGAGGAAAACAAGCGGGGACCGTTTGATCCACATCGATACCCACCATGGCACTCTATGTCCAGGCGAGCGGCTCAACGATGAAGTGAGTAATGAAACAAGGTAAGGAAAAGCTAACATACTACATGGCCCTCTTCCAGGTGAGTCCGAGGAGACTATTTACTGCCGCTGCAATACTGAAAACCAAGGACGAAAACCAGAGGGTGTTCACGACATTAGCTAGTTTACCACCGGTTGTTGAATACGAGAATTGCAAAGTCGTTGCGGTCACGCCAGAAAAGAATGTGGCCACGGTCGACAGGTTTAGCAGGTTAGCAGCCGCATGTTGCTGATGAGAACTAATCGTCGGGACACCTGGACAGCATCACTCATAAGTACAACCCGCACGCCTTTCTCGGAACGCACCGATCTCGATGAACATGGCCAACGTCACGGTAACATTGTCGATGTGATAGCCGATCTCGCTAGTCAAGTCGTGTACATAGCGTTGCACGGCGGCCGACCGAAACTGGCCTGGATAAGGAATCAGCGCCCCGTAACAAACGCACTGCGGGGAACCTGACTCGTGTACTCCTTGAGGTGGGCAGCCCAGTACTGGATGGAGTTTGTAGTTATTATTTAACTGTAAGCTACCGATACTGTGGTAGCTGAAGTCACTCACCCGCAAGTTCCCTTCGAATTCCATCATGGACTGGTTAACAGCTACATCATCGAATTCTGGGAATTCATTGAGACACTTGACGAAATTCTTCACATCGTCGGCAAAATTTTCCAAATGAGAAGGTAGTGTTTCTGGTTGTAGATTATCATCGAGAGGAAGAGGACGACGCCTCCGCCAAGCTGCACGACGTCTCTCGCCATCCATAGCGTCTTCATTGAGAAGGCCCTCACGAGAGTGACGAATGACTCGACGAGGAAATAAACAGGCAGCATTCTCCCGGAGTAGGAACAGGATATTCGTCAACCGTTTCCGTAGTTTCGACGCCGAAGAAAGGATCCCAACGGAACTCCCAAGGTGGCGAGCTGCATTTTCGAAGTTACATAACTGATACAGAAAGTTAATTCGTGATCCTGAAAGGGAGGTACCACATACCTCGATGTCCAGGTTTTCCACCTGCCTTTGAAAGTGCTCAGTGCACCACCTCAACAAAGATGAACATCTTACCTTTGAAACTTGAAAAATCGATCTGCACCTGCCGACTGCTGCTTGACATCCCTGGACGCCGTTGCTATAAGTTATGGTCAGCACACTTCGAAAGCAGCCATTATCTGCGCCTACGCAAGTCATCTTCTGGAGCAGACTGCGGCATGACATCTGGAGTAACGTCAATCTCATTTCTGCGGTTCTAGGGAGTCCGACGTACCGGTTTCCGGCTCTCCATCGTTGCTCAGCTCAGCGAGCTGGTCGACCAGACTAAGCAATATTTGCTTCCGCTTCTGGCTCCAGTCCGCGTCCAAGTGGGAAGCGTAGCCTCCTGCATTTCGCCCTGTACACAACCTGTTCAAGTGGTCCGAGAACTTGACCTTTGCCTTCCCTACCTCTGTGCATGTGTTGAAAGGTAACGTTGGAAGGTGAAGTGGTTCTAAAATCGAAAAAAAAAGCGTTAAATGGACAGTTTCAGCAACGACTGTCAGTAAAAATGTCAGGAACAACAGATTGTCCAACCTATAAGTATCAGATCGCATCGTGGGTAACAACGCGTTTCCAGACTTGTGTTCCACGTTTGCGTTTAGCGCCTTCAAGTGGACACACCTGGCCCTCTCTAAGCCTACTCGAGAAAGTGTGCCGCTGGACGTACTTAAAAGTACTCTCCACACACGTAACCAGACTTGTGATCGGTTCCCGAGAGTATGCAATGTTCTTCGCTTCCATGCGCTTCGGCAGTCGTGGGGCTCTTTAGTTGTCCACTCTCAAGCATCACGAAACCATGAATGTCATATCGAGTACTCCGTCTGCATAACCGTATGGTTAATATCATCCACGGGTAGGAAGATATGCCAGGTGGAGTGGAGGAATGAAAAACGTGTACGACTCCGACAGGGACAAGTCCCGGTGCGGTAAGAAGCATGGTGCACGCGGAAAAGCACGCACCATCGACACGATGCTTCGCGACCCTGCCTAGGAAAAGACGAAGGGATAGCGGACCAGACCAGCCAGTAGACCGCTCCCTAGATGTCATTGGATTGACTTTGAACCCGAGCAAGCTAGCCGGACCGTGCCACCAGTATGTACTCCAAACCAGAATTCTGAGACACGCTGCATACCACTGCGCTCCACAATGCACCACCACCAAAACGTGGTACACGTCTATAGGATCGAAGATGCGGGAACGTAGACAGACCCATATGTGAAAGACAGTATAAAATGATGGGCCATTGGAGTAATAGCCGCGCCGCATGCTGGCAATGGCAACGTTTTGATGTGGGGCTGCGGGCGACAAATGACCGGGGCTTGGCACCTGGAACAGCGTACCCCAGGATCAGGGGACTTGGGTAACTTACTGTCATCCCAGGTGGGCTTGCGCAAAACAGAAGTTTACCTGAACCAATTGGTTGGGTTAACTTGTAGGCTGAATTGCAACCTGGAAAAATATGACGGGTCTTCTTGGCATAGTGGTCCCGCGCTGTGATCGCGGACCTTTCCACAGTCTCACTTCATAATGCACTACGGGACATGGTACGTGTCGCGTTGTTCATGACAATGAAGGATCCCAAGGCCTACTTTGACCCTGTCAGCCTCATGGTAATCATTAGGTTGCAAGCGACTTGTCGGCGTGCCGGAGACCCAGGCGCTGTTCACTACCGTTGAGCCTCAGACTGATCACGAGATAGCAGTGATAAAATGTTTGACATGGAAGCTTTGGCCGTCGCCTGCAGCCTCAGATAAATCTAGATTCCTGTCTCTTTCCTCATCCGGTCAACTGTTGTTCGTTCACCATGCCTACAGGTTACAGTGCGTCTTATAACAGAACAAGCGGTACTTGCTATTGGACACCGCACTGCGTAGCCACGCACGAACATCATTGTCCACTTACTCCCGTATGTCTCATATGACAAACTCACAGTCTGGTTAAAGCATGGCAGTTAGCGCAGGAGCATGTCCAATGGACGGGAATGAAGGAGCCATGTCAGCACCCGAATGTATATCATAAACAACGGCTGCCTACCGACCGAGACTCATATGCGCAACAGAAAAACTGCATTTTATGATGGGTCAAGGGTACATTAAGACTCATATACTCACCATCAGCCACCAGTTGGTCTGGCGCAAGATCGCAATTTTCATTCCGGGTCTAGATGAACCGGTTAGAAACGGCATATGATCCCCGGGCCACCGGCTCCTGGAGAATATTTATGATACTCGCGACCGGTTATCCAACGTCTGTGCAGCTCTCAATAGTGCCCATGATGGTAACTGAAGAATTTGACTTCAGAGCTGCACACGGTCAGACTGCAAACCACGCTACTTTGTACTTCATCGCAGGAGTCGAGGATGGCTCAGTAAAGACATTCGTGACAGTTAGGCAGTTCAAATATAACTTCTCGCACACCTTATGATGGGCATGGCGGCCACGGACGTGGAACGCGTGAGAGAGAAAACATATTTCGGTAAGCAAATGGAATCATGCCCATGGCCTCACACGGTTGAAGTGAAAATCTGCGAATCTGGTACTTGTAACGTCAAGTAAGGGATATGACTTGCATCCATGTTCAAAGCCATTCATATTGGCTGTTTTCCAGTGTCTAGACAATGTGTGCTCGAGGCAACTACACGCGAATAGACGTTGCCTCCTTCTTAGCCAACGCATGGAGATCTTGTTCTGGGATTAAAGAAAGATATTCTGAGAACCTCTGTCGCATTATTGTGACATTATTCACTTACGCATACCCCAAACATGGGATCGAAGGTCGAGGAATTCTTCATGCGAAGTTGAGCAACGTTGAATGCAGCAGAAATTCTACTCACCGATGTGGAGACCATCATACACTTTCTTTAGTTCAGCGCGTACTCTTGCTAGCTCATCTTTACTTGCACAACTTTGTGAGAGTGCCTTCAAGTCCTTCTCAACGGCTTCTATTCGTCGTACATGTGCTGATACCTAACGACAGCACAAGTCAGCAATCAGATATGGGCGGGATGTATCGTGCTAGCACGCACCTTCTCTGTGCTAGTTCGTAGCTCCTCTACGCTGGTTTGGAGAGCTGCCGAAGCGGCCTTGTACTCGTCCAGTAAGTGGTAGGCGGCGAATGCAGAAGCTAGCGAGAAGCCGAATAAAAACCCAATCAAGCTAGGAATCCACATGGTCAGCAGACAATAAACAGAACTTGTTCGATGGATGCAAACCCTCCACGAAAGCCGCCAATTGGTTTCTTGGGACTTGCCACTGTTCCAAGGTTGGGAGAAGTCGCTGGAGTCGATAACTCCTCACGCAGCACCTGCGAGATTGATAGGTATCGCAATGTCGCGCTCTTGGATATTTTCCGCGTCAATGGAAGGCTGCGCAACATGGTGGTTGTCACTTGGTAGCTAGTAGAGCGCGATCCGGGATGAGTAGCATCGCCCGGCTAACCCCGTCTCTACGTGAGTGGCTGTGCAGTCATTGAACACCGTCAGGTCCGTCCGTCTGACAACCTCCCGTGTCCGCTTGGAATGCTTGGAACTTGGTCGATCATCGAACCAAGTACGATGAATACGAATCACTTGATAAACCTTCCATTAGTCGATTCAACCTAGACGAAGACTCACCTATACATAAGTCCACGAGTCTTTGGTCGATATTACTTAGCTATAGTGGATTTGGGTCATTTCCTCGGTGGCTCTCAACCATAGTACTTCTGCTAGGACTAATGGCGCCGAAACACCGACTGAACAAGAGATACGTGTTTGTCTATTCATTAATTTACATGACTGTGAGTTCTTGAAACTGCAGCTTGGGGATATCCAGCCAGCGCAGGGGGATATAATAGGATATATTACTACTGGAGACATATCGCTATAATGCGGTGAAAGCTTTGCCTTGGGTGCGATCTTCGTTGTTCAATACTTGACGCTTCGCAGTCAGGCGCAACGGCGGGTGATTATTCGTGTGTCCGGTTCTAGTGGATTTCACAGACTAGTTCAACCTACTGTGATAGTCAAAATTCGTAACAGGAATGCTACAGTATCGCGAACTGCGTACCTTGAGTTATTAGACCGGTAGATCGATCTTAGATGGTACATATAACCAGAACATCATAAGTCACATGGATGTAATTAGTACGCGTCAATGTATGGTGACTAGTCACGTGTTGGCGGCCATCTACCCGTCGCGCTGAGTGGGGTCAATTCTTTGTCAACCACCAGCTGACGGGTTTGTTATACTTTTTTTTCTCCGATCAACTGACTTAACAGGGCTGCATACGAAAGTCGGTGCAATAGGGAAGTTGTGATTTCGTTGTGTCCAGCGCCGGAGGAAAACCCCATATGAAGGTTCTTGGCAATGGCTTTCCATTTCGCAGAGTCGCCCGGTCACGCATCGTTCAAACATTTTGGAACCCCGGCTCCATGCACACATTCCGAAGTATCTGTCGTTCTGTCGCTACCGTTTCTTCGAGATCAATTGCCTCCGTGTGTCCTGGAGGTGGTCTCGTGACACGACTTAGTGCCCATAGCCCGCCGCCCTTTGCAGGATTCGAAATCAAGCAATCGTACAAGGCAAAGGCACCCGGTGCACATACCAAACCTCCCGGAGAGGGAAAAAGACAGAAGCGGCGGTCGAGAAAACCGAAGGTTTATCAGGTAGCCAGGCTTCATATGCAGCGGCGGGAAGCGTTACATTCTGCCCTGCTCCGGAACCTCCAAGCCGGGTCGCGGCTTGATTCGAAGTTTCAATCTGCAACATCTACTCCCAGACGAAGTGACCCTCACGGGATGACAGGAGACACGGAACAGGCTTCATCGACCTTCGAGGCGGGTGGTTCTATCGACCAAGAGGGCAGTGGATTCAAACCGGAGGAGTGGTCCACTGGGTGGGGAAGTGACGGTATGTCAACTAGTGACATAATGATATGGGTGTCTGAGGTAGACCGGAAGGACTGGCGCCTCCTGCAACCCTACTGCATACACCAACAGCTGCCAAACGCCGATTACCACCACATATACAGGCCCAAATATATTCACGGCGGACCGAGGGTTTTCTTCACGATGAGCCCCGCGTTGGAAGCCAAGGGTCAGCCAACTATCTTCAAGGTCAGCGAGATCAGACCTTGTATTGCCATTGGTGTAATTATGCACAGATGTCAAGTCTCCTTCGGAGCACAAACCCATTGCTCAGCTGGCCCACGGACTTAGTCGTGTTCTATTCAAGTGCGTTCTCTCTTTCTCACTCATTTGGAAAACAGATGCAGTAACACCATTGAATAGTCCTGGGGTACACTGGTTGCAAGATCCGAGATCGCGAGTGTACAACTTCACGCCCTGGTTGGAAGCTATACCCAAAGTGAACGACTTTGCTTTTGAGCGCGTCACCGGTTTCGTGAGAAGCTCCCAGGACAAGGTATGCAGTCTACTTTGTAATTTCTTTTAAATTGATCACACACTACAGGACTTACACATTCTAGCCAAGCGACACAACCGCCCCTTCGTAGGCTCTACTTCCTCTCTCACAGGTCTCTTAAGTCATGTGTACTTTCTTGTGTCTGGCGATCGAGCAGTCGACACCAGTCCGCTGAGTCGTGCATTCGCTCACGAGGTACATAGCAGATCCCATCCATCTTATTTCCCCGTTGTCAGGCTGACATCAACTCGGTATCGTGATATAGGCGACCACGTTCACACCTGGTCAACGCATGCCCACGTCGGTGATCCTCAATTATAATGACGGGGTATGGTCGATTGACTCGGACAAGGCTAACGTAATCGCTGAAAAAAATGTCTTGACATGGATGGTATGGGCAGCTTCTTGACCCTCTTCAATCTTTTCTCAGCTTGTATCACTGACAGGGAACAATGCTCGAAAAGTTTCTCGTCCTCCCCGAGCCAGAGTTCAAGAAACTCCTTCGTTCTTCGCCCGAGCCCCTAGATGGCCATGATTCACGGAAGGAAGCATACCGTTATGCAATGGTGAGCTTGTCTTTGGACTGACAGTCGAACGTCCTGCTGACTGCTTTGCATAGTCTGACAGCTTCGTTATGCGCTCTCAACTTGACTGCGTGGACTCACGGTTACCGGGCGCCGGCGTGTTTGACATAAAAACGCGGGCCGCAGTTCCTATCCGACTCGACATATTAAACTATGAGGTGTGCGCAAGAAGTCCTGTTTTCTTTTTATATTGCTTACATCGGTGTCGGTCTCACCTCACAGGAAAATTCGGGATATCTAATTAAGAAGCTCACTGGAGCGATGGAAAGTTTCGAGAAAGAATACTACGACCTCATCCGTAGCGCTTTCCTAAAGTACAGGCAAATACTCGTTCTGCCAAACGATCCTTTCTGTTTTTTAACGGCGACTCGGCAGCTTTCAAGCTCGCATTGGGAACATGGACGGTGTCCTTGTCGCATACCACAATACAGCTCGAATATTCGGATTCCAGTACGTTCCTCTCGAGGAGATGGAGGCCCGCTTGTACGGTCCCGGAGACGGATCACGTGTGTTTAATAAGTGTCTCCGCCTACTCGAATGCATCCTGAAAGAAGTTGTTGGGGTGTACGGTCAGCAGGTGTGTATCTGCCCTGCCTCATTTTTTCGCGTGTGTAACGAACATTATGCTCTTCTTGCGTAGAGCGTGAGGTGTACTTTTGACAAGCGGGATCATGTCGATGAAATGGTCGTGTTCGTCGAACCAGCCAGTTGTGTGGAAGGATCTGAAGGCAAACTGTGCCCAATCACCCAACTCGAGGTAAAGGTAGAAAACCACCTCAACGACGTGCCCGTGCGTGGGTCGACGGCAGTAGCGTCTGATCAGCCATGTAAGTTCGGTTCTCTGCACTCATCCACCACATGTCTCCATCCATCAATTATCTGGCTGGTGACAGCTGACCAACGCCCTCACAGGGCTCATCCACTGGGTGATTTCGCATTCTGCTGCTGATGGAGTAGACATACGAGGTAACCTCTCACGGAGCCAAAGCCGTCAACTCACTGCACTCCACTTCCCAACCGGGGTAACGACCCAGTCGGAGATGGTGGCGCACTGGGATAATATTCACTTCGGTGATCCAATGTGGAAGTCTTCCGATGAGGGCCCATCAGCCTCTTCCCCCATTGCAAATGTAAATGAAGACAGCACCGAAGCCGACGAATTGCACTCCTTGAAGCGATCCCTCGCATTCCGCACTGCACCTCCCCAGATCGAATATTTGAGAAGGCTAGCTCGGGAGGGACATGACGCCACTATGCGCGCGGAAGCTGAAGAAGCGTCTTCTGGGCGGGGAAAAATCGTATGGGGTCCAGCTGATCGCTTAGGGGATGTTTTAGATGGTCAGAATGGCCAGCTTGTGGGCGACGCGTCTGAGCCAACAGGGGATAGTGGGGAAGTTGGTGGTGTCAGCGTTTCGGTTGAGGAGTCATGCGGGTCAGCCACCGGTGTTGGGGAAGGTGAAATTTCGGATGCAGGTCCAATTCCTGAGCAACCGGATACAGCCACCGAAATGCAGGATCCAGAGCCAAGTGTAACCTCCCAAGGACATTAACTTCCGCAACATCACCCACTGACACTAGATTTACAAATGACTGCAGAATAGAACATAACGTAGATGAGCTTAATCACGTCACTTTGTATCGCATCATCCGAGCTTTCTGCAATTGCGGCGAGGTCAGCGATAACAGGAAGTTCATTTTAGTTCCATGGCGAGGGACCACATAACAATGTTTTGAATCATCTTGAGGTTTGCAGTGAACCTCTATGTCACACAGGTCCTTCCACCCATACACAGCCAACCTACAACAATAAGATTGCAAGAACATCATCACCCGTAATCGATGGTGTAGACAGTCCTACCGAGATAGCTTTGCGACATCTTTATTGAGGGCCAGGATGTCATCTCGGAATCGGTCCCTTGACATTTAAGTTGGTTGGAGAATTGATCCGTCCCAAACTGCTGAAAGTCTCACTGCAATTCATAACTGCTAACATGGTCAGAAGGCTGCCTGGTGTGAATAACTGGCCTTAGTGCGAACCCATTCAGATCTATCAGGAGACTGTGCTTGGATTGGCTTCCAGACCTCCTGAAGACATATCCAGGTAATGCTTCCTCCAATGTCTCGTAGGTCTTGGCAGATACCGTACGTAGCACGTAGCCCAGGATTCGAGCCGTTGTGTCGGGAGGGATCAGGGGCATACTGAGCTTGAATTGCTTCCCTTTTGCAGGCTCACTCTCACAATTGCAGCCTCCGAGGGTGCTGGATAGCCGAGAGAGCCCGCTTATGGACCCGGAAGAAGGCATTGAAGATGGAATATGAGGCCCCGGTATGGGCGATGCTCAGAACCGGGGTGGTGGGAACGGTGACAGTAATGGTGAGGGTGAGGCCAAGAGTTTTATAGGTCAACGTCCATTACATCTGATGAGTACGTTCTGTAAAGTTGGCTTAGGGATATATTCAGCGCATATGCAAGGTCATGATCGTTCATGGCTTGTTTCTGGCAAATTTCTGGGATGTATCTCGCCGGGTCCTCGGTGTACCTGCAACAGTGCCTTGATCTCCACCGGTGCACGCACTTCCTCTCAGCATGTCGCCTGCAAGAGGCACCTTCCCTACGCCATAGTGGACAGCCAGTGAGCCTACTGTTGTAGCCGCTCTCCACACAGGGATGTCTGCCCAGCCCGAAATCTTTCATCAGTATGCGTGGTGGTACGATGTTGGTGAGGTACTCAGATGTATTACTCTACCTGTAAATAGAACTCCAATATAGTGGACGAGTACACCAAGCGTGTACTTACCGTGAGTAGTGAATACGGCTATGAGCGTTCCAACGTTCCCAGTCAAAAAACCTACAAGATCGATGAAGCGTGGGAACTAATTGAACCACATCTCCTCGCCTTTCGTCGCTTGCCTGAGATTATACCATACCATGGTAATGTGTTCTCCTCCTACCCCTGTTTCTATTCACCGCAAACATGGGCCCGAGAAACCCTTGGTTCACTTGATATCCAGGTAGCTTCCTTAGCAAACGCCAGGAGCTCACTTGCGGAGCAAGCTGTTCGTTCTGTCTCCCATCAGGAAGGACTCCGACCTGTCGCTGGTTTTCCACTGGAGTTTGCGATGCAGGAGCTCTCGGATGGTATCTATTCTCATATTAGAGCTGTGGTCGATCATCCGCCCTCATAACTCGATCGGGAAGGCACGTTGGAGGCTCGCCTGCTCCAAATCCGTCCCCCTTGACGTTACTATCAGCTTCAGTCCGTGAGTTGACAATCGGTCAGCTCGCTCTTTGGCACGCAATGTATTTCCGCCTGAGCGTGCGTAGCAGGCCTGAAGCCTTTTCTACGATGCAGTGAGGACACTCGCTTCCTCGAGACGCTCTCCATGTGCATATATCACCCGAGGCATGGCGATCACCATGCTGGTTCTGCCTCCCGTCGTTCCATGCCTACGCCGCGATTGTTGCTCTGTTCTTTGACCTCGATCAGGATCGCAAGATCATTTCTGGTCATCTCATCCTTCTCAAGGTAAGGTGCCTGCGTAATACCTCGATTAGTTTGCTGTTCGATACTCAAGTTAACGGAGCTTCGTGCTATTCAATATGATACTACCCACTAAATACACATTTCTACCAAATTCGTGCTACACCTGTCCACGGTTCTAATGAGACAAGGAAAAGAAAAGAAAAGGCATCACTCTGAATCCGACTCATACGAATCGTCATCTGCATCCCATTCGTCAACTGAAGACACATATGACGAAGAAACAGACTCGTATTCTTCATCATCTTCATCATCGCTCCCTTCAAAATAGTCAAACTTCTCCAAATTCTCTTTCAACCAGCTTTCTTCCTCGGAGGTAATATACGTGTCCTCTTCTACAAATACCCTTCGCAAAGGCATACCAATCCATTGTCGCTCATGCACGAAACGTCGAACAGCATGGCCTGACACATCTGAAAGAAAGAGTGTCGTCAGACGGGGAAGGGGGGTCCGGTAGGACACGGTGGGATCACGGGGTCCAGTCTCCTCTAACTTCGGCGACGGTTGCGGGTAGAGGTTTCTGAAGAATGTGGAAGGGAGGTGATGCATATACAGAGTGAGCGACTCGAGGTTAACGAGTTCGTTGTACATCTGTCCTGCGCTCTCTTCACTGCATGGTAAACCAGCGATTTTGAGGGCCTCGAGTCCTCTAAGCAAATTGCGTGGTTGCTCCTTGGACAAAGAATTGGCAGTGACAGCCGAAGTCGTAGATGACGGTCCCACTAAGCATGCAACGAGATCGGTATAGTCCCCGTTATCAAAATTGAGAGCGAGGGCCTTGAGCGAGGGTAGACATAGCTTCCGCAACAGAGCAATGACTTCCGAGGGTGGGCTAAACCCCAGTTCGAGTTGGATTAGTTTAGGAAGTAAAATCGGATTATTCGCATCGACGCTCCACTCAGGAGCACCAGGTTCGATAATCCATTCACCGGAGGGTCCCGACATTTCAAGGCACAGCTTTTCGAGCGTGGGCGCCGCGGCATGTAGCATAGCAGAAAAAGCTGATGAATCAGGACGAACGTCTTGTGTATGATAAGCCAGCTCGAGTTCGACCAGGTTAGAAGATCGAAGCCAACCCTGAGTCCAGTCGACGTGTACGCCCCACAAAGTGAGGTTCCGGAGACGTGGCGCGGAACCGCTGAAAAGCGTAAAATGATCAGAGAAGTCTGGTTCGGGAAACGTAGAAATATCGTTGTCGGATTCGTCGTGATGGTATAACTCGAGGGCTCGGAGTTGGGAAGCGGGGGGAACAGATGGATCCGAGACCGCCCTTAGGAATTTGTACATGTGCTCGTAAGATGCGACACGGACTTCTAACGAACCCCATCTGGGAACGTGAGGAATCAGGAGAGTACAGAGTACCTGGAGGTCATCTATAAGAAGTTCTACTGGTTCGTCTTCGTTGTCTGAGAGATCATCCGGAAATACGGAATCGATGCAAATGTCCAATGGCAGACTTTTGCTACGTTCCAAGAAGGCAGTTACCCTTTCGAAAGGAGGCCGGTCCCCGCTGGAGACTTTGATCGTTGTCCAGAGTGAGGGGGTTTCTAGCGCGACGGTACGCCAGTGTCTGCACACATGGGAGACGATAACTTGGAAAGACGATAGCACCTCCGAGTCACTGGGCAGTTCACTGTCGTATCCAGAGCGCCCGCAATCTGAATCGGATCCCTCCTCGTTTATCACTTTAGTTTCATGCCCGCCTTGCTCTTCTTGAGCTTGACTCTTTTGTTCGCTGGGTTCTTCTTCTCTACCATCCTCGCCATGATGCTCCAAAAAATCGTTCCAAGTCATAGGCCCTTCCTCATCCGTTTCTTCAAGGTTATATGCCGCAGTCCCGTGTTCAAAAATGAGAGACAGAATTTCAGGTGGAAGTCGATCTATGGGGCATGGACCGTCTGATGGAAGGACTAAGGGGTTATTTTGGAAGTTTTGCGGACGCTGGCCTTCCACTTCTCTGTTCTCTGTATTGTCCATTATACGGTTAGGTTGTCTGACAGGAAGTTATACCGGTTAGGGTACGCGAAAGGCCATTAGATCAAGGGCTGTAGGCTCACTTGGAACCCATGGAAGGGTGGCTTTTCGTGTCCCGTTCGACGTCTAGGCTCTCACCGATGCGTAGCGCAACGGGATGGATGTCAACTGTAGTGGCAAACAATCAACGATATCATTTCTCCTTACGTAATAACCCCTAGGTGGCACCCTCGTGCTACAGACGTGGTGGGATCTCCGATCCGGATTTTATCCCAGTAGAGCTTGCGCAGGTGCTTAGTGTGACCTTGAAACGTTCCACTTCTTACAAAGTGATTCAATACGGCTTCAACTGTCGTGTCTGATTGTGGTAATGGAGAAGGGAGGGGGAAGTTATTCATCCAGTAACTAAATACACGTGTCTATCGACTTCGAATTGCTCCTCCATGGTTCTGATGAAAAAATGAAATAGATGACTTCACTCTGACTCCGTACCCTATTGCTCCTGCCACACACCCCATGCACATGTGGACACAGGACGAAGAGACAGACCAATCGTCATGTGGATCTTTAGCATCGCTTCCTTCAAAATAGTCAAACTTCTCCAGATTCTCTTGCAAGCAGCTTTCTTCCTCGAAGGTGACATCCGTGTTCTTTTCTACAAATACCATTTCGCAAAGGCACACCAACCCATTGGCACTCATGTACGAAACGTCGAAGATCGTCACCGGGCACATCCGAAACAAAGAGTGTCGTCAGACGGGGAAGGGGGACCCGGTAGGACACAGTGGGACCACAGGGTCCAGTCTCCTCTAACTTCGGCGGCGGTTGCAGGTAGAGGTTTCCGAAGAATGAAAAAGAGAGGTGGTGCATAGAGAGATTGAGTGACGTGATGTTCACGAGCTCGTTATACAATTGCTCTATGCTTTCTTCGTCGCATCGTAAATCAGCGATTTTTAAAGATTCGAGGCCTCTAAGCAGACTCCGTGGTTGTTCCATGGAAGAGGTGGTAGGGATAGCTGTGGAATCAGGTCCCACTAAGTATGTGACGAGATCGGTACATTCCTCATCACCGAAATCGAGAGTGAGAGCCTTGAGCGAGGGTAGACATAGATTCTGCAACAGCGAAATGACCCCAAAGGGTGGGCACCACGACAGTGCGACTTGGATTAGTTTAGGAAGCAGAATCGGATTATTCGCATTGACACTCCACTCCGGGGTACCATGTTCAACGGTCCATTCACCGCGAGATCTAAAGAGACCCGACGTGTCGAGACACAGCTTTTCGAGTGTAGGCGCCGTGGCACGCAACACGGCAGTAAAGGTGGGCCAATCGGGGCGAACGTCTAGCGTGTGGCGGGCAAGCTTGAGTTCAACCAAGTTAGGAGACCGAAGCCAACCTTGAGTCCAGTCCACGTGTACGCCCGACAGACTGATGTTGTGGAGACGCGATGCGAAACCACCGAAAAGCGGAAAGTGCTCAGATAATCCTGATCGGGGAAACGTAGAAATCTCGTAACTGGATTGTTCGTCATGATACAACTGGAAGACTTGGAGTTGGGATGCAGGAGGAACGGACGCGTCTGAGACCGCCTTCAGTAACGCGTACATATGCCCATAGGATTCGACATGGACCTCTATTGAGCGCCACCTGGAAACGTGAGGAACCGGAAGAACAAGAAGTATTTCGAGATTAGCTTTGGAAAGCTCTGTTGGCTCGTTTTCATAGTGGCGGCGGTCCAGTGATTCGAGATCGATGCAAATGTCCAGTAGAAGACTTTTGCTGCGTTCCAATAAGGTGGTCACCCTTTCGAAAGGAGGCTGGTCCGCACAGGAGACTTTAATCCTTGTCCAGAGGGCGGGAGTTTCTAGCGCGATGGTACGCCAGTGTCTGCACACTTGGGAAACGATAAATTGGAAAGGAAAAACGACCTCCGAGTCTCTGGAGAGTTTGGTGTCCCCTTCTTTTATTACTCCGGTTTCGTGCGCACCTTTTTCTTCTTGAGCTTGGCACTTTTGTTTGCTGGATCCTTGTTCTCCATCATCCTTGCCATGGCACTCCCAAAACTCGGTCCAAGTCGTAAGCCTTTTTGCACCCGTTTCTCCAAGGTTATCTGATGCAGTCCCATGTTCAGATGAGAAACAGAATTTCGGGTGGAAGTCGATCTATGGGACATGAGCCGTCTGATGGGTGGACGAATGGGTTGTTTTGGAGCTTTCTCGAACGTGGGGCTTTCACTTCTTTGCTGCTTAAATGCCCATTATATGGTTAGGTCGTCTGATGGGAGAGGGCGGGAGGTTACAGCAGCTAGGGCATGCACAAAGTCACTAGGTCGAGGGCTGTAAGCTTACTTGGAACGGGCCACGGGTCAACCTTTTTTACCCCGTTCGACGTCTGCTACTACTTAAATACAGGTTGAAACTGACGTGTAGCGCAATACAACAGATATTTGTTTTGCTGAGGGTAAAATGTCATTCGAAAAGGGGGGGAAGTCCTTATATGATTGTGATAGCTCCTAAGCATGACTTCCCCCCTCTGAGGCATATGTATACCAACCCGGCATCCGCAGCAACGAATATTAAATAACTATGTACACAGTAACATCACAAGCCTACGCCATATCTCCAGAGTGGGCATCTTGTACAAAATGTTGCCACGCATCGCCAATCCCTCCATCCCTTCTTCTTTCACCAACTTTGCGGTAGAGTTCATACATTGATACCCCTTCCCTCGCATTGGCCATGAGCCTGATTAGAAAATGTAAAAGACTAGAGTTTTCAAGTGATGACAGAGATCAAATTACGGCACGCACCGTTGCAAATGGACTACGTTATCGTGCGGAACCTCAAAACACGCATCCCGGAAAAATTCACCAGCGATTTTCAAGCACTGGACAATGGCAGCTATGTGAGTCGCCTATGATGCAACTATACGGGCAGGGCACGTACTTCAAACCTGACCTCTTTCTCAGGGAGATCCGTGGACCCATCTGTCGTCTCGTGGTACAGTATTTCATGTACAACCTACTTCGTGTTAGAGAGTAATAAAGAGGAGGGGCAGACAACTTTCCTGCACCAATACGTGCTGGATCTCCAACGAGATGCCAGCATGAAATATCTCTAAGATCTGCAAACGACATTTGTTGGTCAGGCAATCAGTACGATTCACATCGCTGTACCTTGCCAACGATATCCTCCTCCAGCGCCAGTTGTTCAGAAGAGTCTTTCATTGTGTAATACTTTTTATGCAAATCCTCCACCTGTTCCACCAGCGGCCGAATACTATACATAAAAGGCTTTAACGTTTTGCACGACAAACATTTCGTACCGCGCACACACTCACCTGTCAACAATGTTGTGGTTGTTTTTTCTGCCTTTGGCACTGTGGTACTGTCAGCCGTGCACACCACATGCCTAATGCTACCCACTCACAAACTGTCAAGTGTTTCGTCTTCTCTGGGGAAAGTGTTACAAATGTCACAAAGGAACTATTCACTGGGATGAGCAAATATTAGTTCCCAGTGATGATAACTGAGGCACTTGCCTCGAGAGCAAGGGTACTAGTGATCTTCTGCACCACACACACTAAGCCCTTTACTGCCGAGAGCCACTTATCGCCACGACGGTGCGTGACCCCCCTCATCGCTCCAACCAACATCATCACCAATTCCTTACCACGGGATTCTTGTAAGGGTTTCAGTAGTTCACTTGATGAACCTGATGAATTCCCTGAAGTTGTACATCAAGATAATGGATAACATGACAAATGGAAGTAGGTTGCGGTTGGCCCTCCGCTCTTACCTGAAAGTAACGGTAGGCATTCAAAGAAAGTTATGTTGCCTACCTAACAGGCCCTTCAACTTCGTACGCGCCCGTAATGAACGGACACAAGAATACATACAAGGTCTTCTAAGTGCATCACACCGAATTTAGCCTTGAAGAACTCGACTGCTTCCTCTCTGAATTCTTGATGATGTGCTGGTGGGTAATTCTTGATGACGTTAAAGCGTTTCCTACATACCAAAGGATAGTATTATCGATCGCATGGCTCTGCAACCTGAATAGATTTACCTGATCTCTTGGTATTCACTTGCCACATCTTGATTCTGTTCACCCTGATACCAGACCCAGGGAGTGGCAACGGTATACAACGGAGTGACCATTTTCGGGATAGTTACGGAATTACGAACATCTACCATGGTGTGTGATGCTCGAATTAAGACACAGTGGCTTGATGCTGGCGGAAAACTCACATCCCTGCCAGATTTGGGGGTACCGCCGTTGCTGAGTCCTGATCCTCGCTTTGAAGTCGCCGGTGAGGTCGCATGCTGAACATTGTACCACCGATGTTACCAACGAGTAGTTTCTCATCCGAGAAGACAAGTGTTTCAGTAAATCAAGAATACGTCGAGTGTTTAAGAGCGAGAGAATCTTTGACTCGTGTAGAACTAGCCCGGCATTTTCCGAAGGGCATGGAAGTGGAGTGCCGTACGGTACAAGCTTAGTCGTGACCAAGGGTTTGAGAAGTGAATCATCCGTATTTGGCCTAAGCTTCAAAGTGGATGCCTCCGGCTCGCTGAAGATGTTGCCTCGATATTCAAAGCTCCCTGCGTTGTTGTTAGCGATGATGCCATAGTCACCCACCTAGTATATCCATTAGACACTCCGCAAACTAAAGTGTATGGATTGAGTCTTACTTTAATCTGCCGTTGTGTAGGTGCAAGGGAAAACACATTGTGAGCACCGTCTACCTGGTGACCATCAAGACGGCCACCGAACCATAAAGTCTCCCTCATGAGACAAGGGATATCAGCTTCAATAAGGCCTTTGGTACCCTAAAGGCAATCAGTTTTTAATGCTACATCCAAAACGAGAGGTGAAGTGTACCCACATACATGGGCTCCCATGTGAGCGTCTTGCAACGACCTCCCGGGAATTCGACAATATCAACTGTAACGATTCGATCGCTCGATTTCTCTCGTCCTCCGCAAGCGACTCTTACAGCCCAAGTGGTGCCAAGGAGGTGTCCATGTTTCACATAATAGGGCTGCACAGTTTTACCGGAGCACGCCTCAGCCATAAGGCGAGCATATTCCGCGCCTCTGCGCCATGTCCGTTTGTATATCTGCGTGGCATAAAGGAGAGGCTTGTTCCGTGGTTCATCACAGATGACATGCACCCAGTCTTGGCCAAAGCAGTACCCGCATGCAACGGCAAAGAGAGCATTGGAGGCGTTGGAGGCGTTGGCGGCGTAGACTACTATCGCGAGGGGGTTGGTGCTCGACAATCTGAGGGAACCGTCTTCAGATCTCGTCTCGCTGGGAAAGACAAGACAGCGGCGGAAGTTATGGACGGCTATTGTTTCAACAAGCTTAAATGTGATGTCATGAGGAGTCTCATCTTTATATGCCAGATGTAGTTTCTGGTTCCGAGGAAATGGTTGTATGGGCCCATCTGCGCCGGAGTATCTGTAGTGGATGGGTCCAAAGGCTGCCAAATCAATGGTCAGTGGCATCATGTTGCTTCTCCTGCGGCACGCCAACGCAACCCGGAAGACCGATGGACAGCCATAATAAGGTCGAAGAGGAAGGGGTATCCGTATTCCAAGATTGGTAACGGTGAATGGAGGCAGTGCGTTGCACTCTCCGTCGACCGCCAGTGCTTTCGCATCTGACTCCCACATAATCGAAAGCAGCCGGTAGAATTCCTGCGGCTCCATTTGAACAATGTCGTAACATCCGCTAAATGCGATTGGGCCATCAGGCAGGACCGCACTGGTCCAGCTCATCTCTTCGTTGGTGTATTCAGTACCTTCCGCCACCTCAGTACTCCCAGCCTTATTAGCTCTCCAGGCAAAGACACTTTGGTCGTTCGACATTCGCATGAATTCAAGTTGCAGGCGCTGAAATGCCTTCTTCCCTTCTCCGTATAACATCGGTATGTTGATGTTTAGCAGACCAATTAGCGAGTATGCTTGGTCCTCGACGAGCGTCGTCCTCCTTTCGGCAGCCCAGGACATGACCTCAGCGAAACTGGGACGGTAGGAAGACAATCCATTTCTCAGGACGCGCACTGGAACTCCAGTTATCTTCATTAACTCGGTAGCCCTGCTACGTTTATCACCGATTTCTTTCCAATCCTTGTTGAAGAATTGGAGGTCGTTTGGAGCTATCAACTCTTGCAGTGTCCAGCCCCGTGAGAACCACTCCGGCCAGCCGTTAGAGTTACCAAAGGCGGTGAAGTCAGGTTCGGTAGGAAAGTCAGAAGTGTCGTGAAGGTAAGTGTAGCATCGTGCCGAGTTCTTGTACCAACGGAACATGGAGTTGATGGCTTCAGACAGCTCTGAGCTGCTCCGCTTGTCAATGCAGCACGTGTCAGCCCAAAGATACTCGAATAGACCGTTTGCCGCAGCGCAAGCTTTGAGAATCTTTTGATAGCCGTGCCAGTGTAATATTTCGTGTGCATTATCCAATTTGGCGAGGTTCGCCATCTGCTCGTAGCCGACCTCTTGGCTTGCGACCCAGCGATGTGATAATATACAGTATTTTGTCACGGTATCATCACAATCTGCGAAAATCTGGATTTGAGTATCGACTTGTTGCTGGATTTGCCTATTCCTGGCCAAAAACTCCTTTACTTTGATCAATCGCATCGCTTACTAGGTAACGAAAGTGCACTGATTTTAACATAAATTCAACGATCCGACCACTGGTACGTACCTCAGATCCACAGCGATGGACTAGCGACTATGGGAAATGGGATGGCAGGCACAGGTGAGAAAAAAAAGTAGGGACCCGGGTAACGCAAGAGATGCAGCTCGGAGAGGAAGCTGAAGTATGGTGACCATCATAACTCTGTGCTAAGGGTACTATTTAAAAAAAAAGTGAGATCTGAGTGGTTGCAATGCTGTGGAAGTTTGCTGTGTTAGGGCTTTCAAACCTGGCTGGCGATACAGCCTTGCCAAATGCCTGATTATGATTATGTGACAGGCCGTGTGAGCACACTGGTTTCCGAGGAACGGAGGAGTTGCGTTGGTGTATGTATAACAACGAACGCCACGCGCTCAGATGTCACTGGTGCCAGTGATCGCGGGTACTCACCTAAAACCCGTTACTCCGTGATGTCCGGCATGTTTCATCAGGACCACACCCATATGGTAGGTACATTCAAAGTCCCCCGTGAGCCGTGGTGTTACCCACTGCCTCGTTGTCCTGAATCTCCAAGTGGGGTGCTTAGCCCGGGTCTCACGAGAAGGGCAATCGAGTAGCTGGCAAAAAGGTGAGAGGAGTCATTGGAAGTTCAGCATGAAATGATGTAACCTGCCACTTCTGTGCCCATGCCTCTTATTGCAAGTCATTGCAAACCTATGTAAATATTTAGGGATGGTTCTGATAAGGCAGGTGGCGCAGAAGCTAGCTACCCTTGCACTCTAAATATACATATGTTTCATTTCGTATTCGATAACTGTCTGTTGGGGCGTCTCCCGCCCATCTACCCACTGTATCTTTTGTCCCGCCATTGGGGGTCTAAGATTATCTTTGGTTTGGCGCGTCATACGATCGTCATCTTCTCTATCTATGTGGTCTGGATTCGGGTTGTCGAGACCGCTGTCTCAACAGAAAGAATTGAAAAACTGCAGGAAGCGTATGCTGTAATTCAGTGATCATCTGACAGTCACGAAACAACTTCCTGTAGATACCTTCATTATAAAGAAAGTGCGCTGTGCAAGTACGGCATGAGTTACATATGTTGATGAGCTACATAGCTGCTTACCTGAGGAGGCACAAGCACGGCATTTTCTGTACACGGGTGACTTCCTGTAGACACCCTCGATGATATCTCTATAAACACTAACATTCCTTTCACCAAGCCCGCCCGCCTACACCCACCGACCAAACGTCAAACACTCTCTGCCACCCATATGTACCTCCTTAACATTAGCACACAGCAGTTAGAAGACATCCACGAACGACGTCCCTATGCCATCCTATCGCATGCTTGGCGAGTGGGGGAGACACACCATTTCCACGAAATTGGGACTGAGAGTGTACGCATGCAACCTGGTTACGAGAAGGTTGAAATGTGCTGTGAGCTTGCACGGCAGGATGGTTTGGACTACGTCTGGATCGATACCTGCTGTGCAGATGCCAATAGCAGTGCCGCCCACACTGAGGTGGCGATTTCAGCGTATACTTGGTATCAACAAGCACATGTATGTTACACATACCTGGATGACGTTGATGGCAGCGAGGACCCAAGGGAGGGACATAGTACCTTTCGCCGCTCCAGGTGGTTTAAACGCACATGGACACTTGGCGAGCTTTTGGCCCCAAAGCACGTGTTCTTCTTCGCGAAAGACTGGACAATGATTGGAACGAAGGCTGGCCTTTCGAGTGTAATAGCTAAGATGACGGGCATCCATGAGGATGCTCTCAACTACCCGGAGCGCATCCCTTGTTTTAGCATTGCGACTCGGATGTCTTGGGCCAAAGGACGGACGTCAACCAAAGAGGAGGATAAGGTATACGCCTTGATGGGACTTTTCGGCGTCAACTTGCCGATCTTGTATGGAGAGGGCGAGACGAGGACGTTCCTAAAGCTTCAAAATGAGATCGTTAAGACAACCGACGATCAATCCATTTTCGCGTGGCGCTCTGCTGGTGGTGCCGCAGCCTCATCGGAGTCCCACGGCTCAGGCCTCCTGGCCGACACTTCTAAATGCTTCGCTGACTGCGGTGACATCCAACGGATCCCTTATAACCTGTGGGCGGAGTTTTGTGCAAAACATTTCCGTTCCAAAAATGTAGTAAACCCTCAGATGGACATCCTCCCTTTGTGTAGGGGGCTCCAGGCCACCCTACCTGTGCAACAACGAGGAGGTGGACTTGATGTACTTCTGGCATGTGCACGTGGTCCCGCTGTTTGGAATGGCTCCGAATACGTTGCAAACCTTAACAAGGCAGATCTGACCTGCATCCGCCTGCAGCAATCCTATCATGGTTATGAACGGGTAGACAAAGACCGTCTGGAAACCGTTGGGATCATCGCTTTCAAGAAATTTAGCCTTCAGGACATCCATATTTGTTCTTCCCAGTCATTCCTCGGTCCAGGTGTGTCAGATTATCGGAATTGGCTTGTAAAGAGTTTTCTGTGAGAACCTTCACTTTTCCTCAACTGCGACCTAACTCATGTCGCTTACTTTTCCTCCTCTCTGGCAGATACATCGTTCCTCCTTCGATTTTATTCCTTGTGTATCAATCGCGCAAGGCTTCTCTATGATCTCGTCCCGGGCCCTTCATCAGGTAGGTGCTTCATCTTTATCAAGGTCGACTTTCTCAGACTTTTTCCATACCTGTAGCATTGGTTTGTGACGCTCTATGTGAGATGACATGGAACACACAGTGGACATTCTTCATCGGTCGTACCCAACTCTCACCTCGTTTCCTCCTGAGCAGGCGATGTACCCTGGTCCTTTGTATTTCCGAACACTATCTCCAACTCATGGTGTCCTGCTCATATTTCTGAGATGTCTCTGACCATGTCACTAGTACTGGTGAGTTCGCTCCGTCCCGTGCATGGGGGGCATGGAGCACCAAGGATGCTTGAGCAAATGTTCGAGTCGTACGAGTTACCACCTCCTGGAGTTCCGAGTACATATAGTTGTACTCCCTGTCAGCCATAAGATATGCCTCCATACGAGCCAGAGCCAGCGTTCTTGGATGCTCTGGTTGGCCCTCTTCAGATGCAACACGGAGGGCATTCGAGAGCATCCGGCATTATTCCCCATTCTGTACTACGTTGGTTTGATTGGCTGCGATCAAATACTTTGTAAAAGAAGTGACTGTATGCGTACTTTGTTACAAACTACTGATTATGTTTCCAGCTACCAGTGAGCGCATTCTTTCTTGCGACCTGTGCATGAAAGACATGGAGCACTGAGCCTTGTAATTTGCTTGGGGAAATGTTTGACTTGTTCAACTTGAATGGATGAGGGCCGTAAGAGTTAGTACACTGATCTACAGTTCGCTGACTCTACGCACGTCTCCTCGATCCCTGACATATTGTACCTCCTATCAGTCTCAATATACGAGTCGGGATCATCGAGGCTGGGTTGTTACTCAATATTGCCATGTCTAACCGTTCGTTTCTGCAGTGTATGAGGCAGCATTTTTGAATGCTCCAGTCAGTGAATCTTCGGTTCCACTATTACAACCATGGGAATGTACCGTCGGGGTTGCCGCGATGCCCACTAGTAAACGCGCATGAAAAAATGCTTGCATGCATACACCCTTCACCACTGGGTCTATACACTCGACACTCAAATTCGAACTTACGAATCCGCTTGCTCCGAGGAAAGAAAGGCAGCCCAACCCACACCCATGAGAATATACAGTCTTTCTGGCACACAGGAGACAACGATTCACAAAAACGCGCCATGCAGAATACTAACCAACTTCAGCGCCTCCGCCGTCTCTCCCATTCCCAACCTCAACGTCTGGAACTCAGATGCTTCTTTAATCTTCCTGGACCGCCCAAAATCGATCAACCTAAAACTATTCACTGGCTCGTCGCCGAACTCGGGAATGTAGCACTCGATAGGCCACTGTGTAGGTAAGCCTGTCTGGACGAGGATGTTCCGCTCAAAGATCGACTCGTGTCGGCATCAGAGCGAAGCACATTCTTCGCGGTTGTCTTCTGAGAGGGTAGATGGGTCGACGGGCTGGCCACAGTGTTCGAGAAGGAGGATAGAGTCCACCGGTCACCATTCGTTAGCCTGTTGTGCCGGTTACTTACCAGCACGAAGAAGCACGAACACAGCTTTTGCTGTTGGCGACATTTCTAAATACCAAGCTTGCTTTCACCAAGTCCATCAGCTCTATACCTGCCAGCGAAACGTCAACCACTCTGCGGCCATATGTACCTCCTGAACGTTGCCACACAGCAGTTAGAAGATATCCACGAACTACGTCCTTATGCCATCCTATCCCATGCGTTGCAAGCAGGGGAGACGGTGTATTTCCACCAAGTTGGGACAGAGAGCGTACGCATGCAACCTGGTTACGAGAAGGTCGAAACGTGCTGTGAACCTGCACGGCAGGGCGGTTTGAAATACATCTGGACCGATACCTGCTGTGCAAATGCCAACAACAGTGCTGCCTATACCGAGACGACAACTTTAGCGTATACTTGGTATCAACAAGCACATGTATGTTACACATACCTGGATGACGTTGACGGCAGCGAGGACTCAAGGGAGAAACACAGTACATTCAAGCGCTCTCGGTGGTTCCGACTCACATGGACCCTTGGGGAACTTTCGGCCCCAAAGCATGTTCTTCTTCGCGAAAGACTGGACAACGATCGGAACGAAGGCCGGCCTTTTGAATGTAATATCTGAAATAACAGGCATTCACAGGGATGCTCTTGAGTACCCGGAACGCGTCCCCTGTTTCAGCATCGCGACTCGGATGTCCTGGGCCAGGGGTCGGACGTCGACCAAGCATGAGGACAGGGTGTATGCGCTGATGGGACTTTTTGGCGTCAACTTGCCGATCTTGTATGGAGAAGGCGAGACGAGGACGTTTCTGAAGCTTCAGAATGAAATCTTGAAGACAACTGACGATCAGTCCATTTTTGCGTGGCACTCTGCTGGTGGTGCCTCAACTTCGTCCGAATACCACTCCTCAGGCCTCCTGGCCGACACTTCCAAATGCTTCGCCGACTGTGGTAACATCCAACAGATTCCTTATGACCAATGGTCAAGGTACTGTGCAGAGCATTTCTGTTCAAAGAATGCAGCATACCCTCAGCTGGACATCCTCCCTTCGTGTAGGGGGGTCCAGGCGACCCTGCCTGTGCGGCAACGAGGACTCGGAGGTGGACTTGATGCACTTCTAGCCTGTGCACGTGGGCCTGCTGTCTGGAATGGATCCGAATATGTTGCGGACCTCAACAAGGCAGATCCAATTTACATCCGTCTGCGGAAATCTCATCATGGTTATGAGCGGGTGGACAAAGACCATTTGGAATCCGTCCGCATCAATGATTTCCAGAAATTCAGTCTCCGGGGCATCCATATCTGTGCCTCTCGGTCACTTCTGGATGTACCGGCTTATCAGAAGTGGTTCGTAGACTGGTTTCTGTGAGAAATTGTCCTCCACAGCTGCCATCTCATTCGTTTTGTTTACTTTTCTTCTCTCGGATACGTCATTTTACACCTTGTCCCTTATATATCGAATCGCATAAGACATCTCTATGATCTCTTTCCCCTTCACCAGGTAGGCACTTCATATTTATCGAGGTTGACTCTCCCTGAGTTTTCCCACACCTGTAGCTTTGGTTCGTGATGATGAACTTGTTCGTCTTCAATGTAGCTGCGATGCGAATTGTGGGATGGCGTGGACCGCACGGCGATCATTAAGCTTCATCGGACGTACCCAGCTTTTGCTTCGTTCTCTCCGTACCCAGGTGCTCTGCATTACTGAACTTTGTCGCCTACGTGATGTCCTGCTCACTTCTAAGATACCCCTGATCATACTGCCAGCTTCTAGCATACTCTGTTGCGACCTGCGCATGAGAGACGTAGAGCACCAAGTGTGTTTGGGCAAATTTTTTAGTCTGATTTGAATGAGGGCCTACGAGTTAGAATATCGACTTATGGATCGCCGATTCCACGCGCTGTCCTCGAGTCCGAGGTATTGTACTCCCTGTCGGCCTTAAGGCACGATGCAGTTAGGGGTTGGGCTCTACAGCCTGCTAGCCACCTCACCTGGGTGAAATCGACATCGCTCAAGAGGCATTACTCCACGCTCTGTACTCCGTTGGTTTGTTAGCCTGCGATGTGAGTCGAATGCTCTACACGACAAGTGACTCAGAAGCGTTCCATGTGTTCACGCGCACTTCATTGCAAATTGCTAACAGACTCTTACACGTCTATACACTTGATGATATACTCATACTCAAATTCGAATTCACATAACCTCGCCATACAAAACTTTGCCCAATATCAGTGCCTCCGCTGTCTCTCCCATTCCCAATCGCAACAGCTGGGACTCTGACGCGTCGTAAATCTTCCTCGACCGCCCAAAATCAATCAACCTAAAGCTATTCTCCGGCCCATCGCCGAACTCGGGAAGGTGGCGCTCGATAGGCCATTGTGTAGGTAAGCCTCTCTGGACAAGGACGTTCCGCTCGGCGATCGACTCATGTAGCCATCCAGCGTGATTGAATCGGAGGCACAGCGAAGCACATTCCTCGCGGTCGTCTTCTGAGAGGGTGGATGGGTCGACGGGCTTGCCACAGTGTTCGAGAAGAAGGATAGGGCTTAGGTAGGGTGGAGGTCGACCTTTCTCGTTTGCAGTCTCGCCTGAGGCTTTGTTTATTTTCACGCCATTTTCGCCCGACAAGGGCTCTGGCATCGACAATGCCACCTCGTCGACGGGCACGTAATAGCCATAAAATTGTGGCACCAAAGCATGCAGTGGGACTGGATTATGGATCGGCCTAATCAAATTATATCCATTCCAATGCTTGAAGAAATGCTCCGGAAACTCCTGATAATTCCCTGCCTCACGTTTGAGGTGGGGATCGTGTTGAATCGAGAGTTTAGCCGCAACTTGGAAAACGGATGTACGGGGAACAGGATAATCTGTGCGGAACAAGAAATGCGTGCATCGGGTGGATGGATCGGCCGGGGTTTGCCAGCGGATGTTGGGGCAATACACTCGGAAGATGGTTACATCTTGACTGTCGCAGGTGGATGAAGGGGTCATATGCTCTTGTCCAGAGTTGGACTGCGGTTGGAGCACAGTGATACGTTCTGAGTCAAATTCCTCGTCGGCATCTGGTGGAGTTGGGATCTCATAACCCACATCCTCGGGCCCGCCTTCCTCCTCCTCTGTGGGCGGAGGCACCTTGCCCCCAGCCTCATACATCATCTTGCGCCACCGCCCAGACCGTTTCAATTTGCTCACTTGCATCCTGAGCTCCTCGTAGATGCAAGTGTGACACAACCTAGGCTCCGCGAACAACTCGCGGGGTAGCTCCCACTCGGCTTTGTACACCATGGAATGGTTACCTTGACCAAGTTTCCCGGCTGGTGAGAGGTACAGATGTGCTTCTTCGACACGGGTCGGTGCAGACGGTCTCGTCGGCAATGGCACATCGTACGCCGGTTCACCCCGTGCACATTCTTCCTCTGTCGGTATGAACCTAAACACCTGTAATACCCTCTTCTTCTTTCTTTCACTCTCTTCTGCTGCCTTCTGGGATTCCTTGACAGCTTTGAGCGTAGATGACCAAAAACTGATTCTATAGCGGTAGACCTTAGGTCGCATATTGATCCATGGTGTTTCGTCGTTGCTGGTATCTCTATATTCATTCACATGGAGAAGCGAGTACGGATCGTGCACGTAGAGCGTTTTAGGTAAGAGGTGCATCGGGATGCGTTGTTGGAGTAGAACGGGGGGATAAGGGTTGGCGAAAGGGATGAATGGCCATGGCGGAGGGTAATGCGAGTGATAGAATAGCGATGAGAGAGGTCGGTCAAACATGAGGACAGAGGAAATGCCATAATTCCATTTTTCTTCTTCGTCTGTTTCCACCTTGTCTTTGGCTTCGACTTTGTCTTGATCTTTATCTCCGTTTTGTCTTCGTTCGCCTCTTCATCCTCATCTTCTTTTCCATCCTCGTTTTCTTCCTGATCCTCGTATTCCTTCCTTGCTGCCAATGCAGCTGCCCTGACTTCTTCCACTGCTGAATATTCCTCGAACAATGGTGTACGCGCTTCATAGCACTCAATCAGCTCTCCCGTATCCGCAACAGGGATCTCATGCGGATCTTCCTCTTCATCCGCCCACTCCAACTCATCTTTGGCATGTTCGAGCTCACCTATCGCGCGTACTGCAGCAGCGATCCTACTCCCGCTGATATACGTCATGGCACAGGGATTATCGGGCACCGGTTCGACAGAATAAAAGTCATACAAGGTGGCTCCCCATGAGGGGATACCATTGGGCGCTACCTTGCCGCCTCTGATCCCGTTTGGAAGGATCACCTTTCCGTTGGGGTCACGTGGCCAGGTGCGGAATATGGCACGTCTCTTTTTGGCGTGTATGATGGAAGATGGATGGACGGCGGTGGCGGGCACCCTATGGAGGTTGGTGCTGGGATGGATGTAATGCTCGCCATTGATGTGGATGGGACCATCATAGTTCTGGTCACCATTCTCATCGTCGCTAGTGGAGGTGGAAGACATGGCACCTTCGCTACTCGTGACTTGCTGATTTTTGGCATCGGTAGTGGGCTGATCACCACCTTTTTCACTGGCTATGGCAGTTCATTGTTATCCACCATCACTTTATCACTAGTCACCAGACCTTTTTGCTCGCTATCATGATTAAGGACTTTTTCACCCCTGGCCGTGGCACGTGTCGCGTCGTGGTCAATGGTACTTGAAGCGTGTTAAACAATGAATGGAAGGGAGAACCTTTAGAGCACACATACCTCCTGTTGATATCGACGTTACATGTGCCTATACCACTCAACACATTCAGCGCCTTGGACTCAGACGATGGACCAGGATCTCCACCGGATCTTCTAAGGGTACCTGCAGCAGGTAATCGGGCGCCATCGTTGACAAAGGCATTGGCATGGCCACGTGAGATGACAGGGATAGCGAGACTGAGTCATATCGTCGGCCGCCATAGATTTTGCTCGTCGTGTTGAAGGGTATTCCTTCTCCAACGCGCGCTTGGCTTTATCGGTAGTAAGAAATCCACGTTTCATGGTTTATTCGAATATGCTAGGTGACGGTTGTATTTAGTCGGACGCATGAACTCGTCGCAAATCAACTAGAGTGGTGGCTTATTATGTCACTGCAACGTGTGGTATTATGGTGTGTCGAGAGGTTGGACCTGCGACTAGGACGATTGAATATTATTGAACTCCTTTCCACTAGTTGCCCACCCTGGCACTGGCATATTGCCCGCCGATATTGGCACACCAACATGAGACTAGATACCATCCCGTCGTCTCGTGCACCACCAACTCCAGTCAAAGAGGACAGTGACTCTCTTCCCTGTCGGTGACTCGACGCAGGACGATCACCACCGTTTCTGTCTCCCATTGGCTAATGGCTACACATTGCGCTTGATTTGCCCTGTTCTTTCGCGTCTTTTGACTCCGATTTAGATCGCAAGATCGCCTCTGGTTTTCCATGTTCTTCATTTATGGGATTGTTGGAATGTAGATTCACCATCTGTCGAGATCTTGCTTCATGTCCTTCGTGGATGTCCCAACCTTCAGGAGCTCGCATTTGTAACGAGGTGGATGCAGACTTGGATAATCTCTTTATTCCACGACCAAGAGTTTCTGCAACAAAAGTTTATAGCCTCCACACTAAGGCCTCATTCTGAGCCAGACCACCCTCCTAGCATTGCAGTCCCTCGATCTCGGCTACTTTGATAATTTGGTGCCTGTCCTGGAGCACTAGACAACAACCCCTCATGTCGCTCCTGTTGCGGCACGTCGGCATGGAGTCCCGCCTTTTCAACAACTTCAAGTTCGGTAGTCTGCTGAGGCGGCTGATGCCCCTTATGGCCTTCGAATAGAGCCATTTTATGGTTTTCTCTCAAGGTAAGGTCCCGGTCTAGTGCCTTGATCAGTCCGCTAATCGATATAATCTAGGGTGTCTTAGTACCGCCAGCCCCCCACAGTAGACAAGTCCCAAGCTCGAGTAGTGAACTGGACGGACGTACCACACTGGTAGAGTGGGATGCGTTTGTGAACGCTAAGAGTCTAGCCTTTCCAGGAAGTCGTCACAGTTGCCATCCGTATCTCCTTCAGCAGCAGCTGCGTCGTCAGCTCTCGGCACCCACTTGTATCCATACTCGTGCGTCCATGCCGGGTAAAGCCTTGACGTGTTGCCACCAGATCAGCAAAGAGATGGTACAGTGGCTACGAATGTACGTGCGCGATGTTCGTTGCGAGTCTGTGAAGAGCATCTGGCTAGGTTCCATCTTACCCTGATGTCGCCTGCCGGGCTAATCGTCATCAAACCCAATAGCCGTACATATCACTGTCTCTGCAGTAAGACACAGTGGGATCACGGGGTCCAGTCTCCTCTAACTTTGGTAGTGTTCCAGGCAGAGATTTTCAAAGAATGAAAAGAGAGGTGGTGCATAGACTCAATGTTCATGAACTCCCCATACATCCGCTCTAAGCTTTGTTTGCTGCATCGTAAATCAGCAATTGTTAAAAAGATTCCAGATGTGGCGGTAGCCATAGCTGTGGTGGCAGGTCCCACTAAGTATGTGATGAGATCAATACAGTCCTCATCACCAAAATCAAGAGCGAGAGCCTTAAGTGAGGGTAGACATAGTTCCGCAGCAGGAAAATGACTCAAAGGGTAGGCTACACGCCAGTGCGAGTTGGATTACAGGAAGTAGAATCGAATTATTTGCATTGACGCTACAGTCTGGGATACCAGGTTCGACAGCCCATTCACCGGGAGATGCAGAGGGACCCGACATGTCGAGACACAGCTTTTCGAGTGCGGGCGCCGTGGCACGTAACACGGCAGCAAAGGTGGGCCAATCGGGACGAACATCTAGCGTGTGGCAGGCAGCTTGAGTTCAACCAAGTTAGGAGACCGAAGCCAACTTTGATTCCAGTCCACGTGTACGCCCGACAGACTGATGTTGTGGAGACGCGGTGCAAAACCACCGAAAAGCGGAACGTAGTCAGATAATCCTGATCGGGGAAATGTAGCCTAAATCTCGTAACTGAACCTTTCGTTATGGTCTAACAGGAGGACTCGGAGTTGGGATGCAGGAGGAACAGTTGCGTCCAAGACCACCTTCAGTAATGCATACATATACTCGTAACATTCGACATGGACCTCCATTGAGCGCCACCTGGAAAAGTGAGGAATCAGGAAAGCAAGAAGTATTTGGAGGGCAGCTTTGGAAAGTTCTATTGGCTTGTCTTCACAGTATGAGAGGCTGTCCAGTGATTCGAAATCGATGCAAACCTCCAGTGGAAGACTTTTGCTACATACCAATAAGGTGGTCACCCTTTCGAAAGGAGGCTACTGTCCATAGAAGAGACTTTGATCCTTGTCCGGAGTGCGGGACCTTCTAGTGCGATGGTACGCCAGCGTCTGGCACAATTGGGAGACGATAAACTGGGAAAGAAAAAAATCTCTGAGTATCAGAACAGTTTGTTTTCTCCTTCTTGTATTACTTTAGTTTCGTGCTCACCTGCGAGAGCTTGACCCTTTAGTTTGCTGAATCCTTATTCTCCATCATCCTTGCCATGGCGCTCCCAAAACTAGCTCCAAGTCGTAAGTCCTTCTTGTCTGTTTCTTCGATATTATCTGATACAGTTCCGTGTTCAAAGACGAGAGACAAATTTTTAGTGGAAATCGATCTATGGGACACGACCCCTTTGATGGAAGGACGAAGGGGTTGCTTTGGAGCTTTTTCGAATGTTGGGCTTCCACCTCTCTACTGCCTAAAATTCCCGTTATATGGCCAGGTCATCTGGTGGGAGGGGGCGGAAGATAATACCAGTTAGGGTATGCGCAAAGTCACTAGGTCAAGGGCTGTAAGCTTACAATAAACTGACTTAGAACCCACGGGGTTGCTCGTCAACTTTTTTTACCCCGTTCGACGTCTGATACTTATGAAAATGCAGGCTAAAACCGGTGTGTAGCGCGACACGACAGATATTTGTTTTGTGAGAGCAAAATGTTAGGTCTGTCTCTCGGAAAAGTAGTTCTTATATAATAGCCCCTAATCATGACTCTCAGTCACCACCATCCTGGCACCCTCATATACCAACCCCGTGTACGCAGTAACGAACAATATCCAAGAAGTATTACAAATACATGGTACAATCAATTGTGGTAGTAACATTGCAAGCCTACTCCACATCTCCAGAGTGAGTGTCTTGTATGAAAGGTTGCCACGCATCGCCAATCCCTCCATCTCTTCTTCTTTCAGTAGCCTTGCGGTAGAGTTCATACATCGATATCCCTTGCCTCGCATTGACCATGAGCCTGATTAGCAAATGCAAAAGAGCTGAGTTTTCATGTGATGACGTGGATCCAATGATGACCCGCACCGTTGCAAATGAGCCACATTATCGTGCGGAACCTCAAAACATGCGTCCCGGAAGAATTCGCCAGTGATTTTCAAGCACTAGAACGGACGTTGGTAGCTATGGATGAATCGCCTATGATGCACTATACAGGCAAGGTAACGTACTTCAAACCTGACCTCTTTTTCAGGGAGATCCGTGGACCCATCTATCGTCTCGTAGTCCAGTATTTCGTGTATAACCTACTTCGTGTTAGAAAACGGTAAAGAGGAGGAATAGCCAACTTTCCTTCACTAATACGTGTTGGATTTCCAAAGAGATACCATAATGGAATATCTCTAAGATCTGCAAGAGATATTTATCGATCAAGCAATCAGTATGACCCAAACTACTACCTTGCCAACGATATCCCCTTCGAGCGCCAGTTGTTCAGAAGAATCTTTGGTCGTGTAATACTTTTTATGCAGATCCTCCACCTGGTCCACCAGTGGCTGAATACTATACATAAAAAGTTATAGCATTTCGCACAACAAAGATTCCGCAGCGTACACACACTCACCTGTCAATAATGCTATAGTTGTTTTTTCTTCCTCTGGCACTGCAGTACTGTTAGCCATACATACCACACGCATAATGCTGCTCACTCACAAACTGTCAAGTGTTTCATCTTCTCCGGGGAAAGTGTTACAAATGTCACTAAGGAACTATTCACTAGAATAAGCAAACATTAGTTCCTAGTGATGGTAGCTTCGGTACTTGCCTCGAGAGCAAGGGTGCCGGTGATCTTCTGCACCATGCACACTAAGTTCTTTACTGCGGAGAGCCACTTATCGCCACGACGGTGTGTGACCCCCCTCATCGCTCCGACCAACACTATCACCAATTCCTTACCACGGGATTCTTTTAAGGGATTCAGCAGGTCACTTGATGAACCTGACGCATTCCCTGAAGTTGTACATCAAGATAATGGATAACATGGCAAATGGAAGAGCATTGTGATTGTTTACCTGAAAGCAGCGCTAGGTGTTCAAAGAAAGTTATCTTGCCTACCTAACGAGCCCATCAGCTTTGTACAGGCCCATAATGAACGGACACGAGAATACGCACAAGGCCTTCCAAGTGCACGACGCCAAATTTAGCCTTGAAGAACTCGACTGCTTCCTCTTTGAATTCCCGATGATGTGCCTGCGGGTAATTCTTTATGACGTTAAAGCGTTTCCTACATGCCAAAGAGTGGTATTATCGGTCGCATGACAATGCACCTCGAGTAGATTTACCTGATCTTTTGGTATTCACTTGCCACCTGTCTGTTCAGTTCACCCTGATACCAGACCCAGGGAGTGGCGACAGTATACAAAGGAGTGACCATTTGTGAGTTGGTTGTAGAATTACGAACATCTGCTGGAGTGTGTGAGTTCGAAATAAGAAACAGTAGGCTGATGCTAGCGGAAAACTCACATCCCTGCCAGATTCGCGGGTACCGCCGTTTCTGGGTCCTGATCCGCGCTTTGAAGTCGTCGGTGAGGTCGCATGCTGAACATTGTACTACCGATGTCACCAACGAGTAGTTTCTCATCCGAGAAGACAAGTACTTCAGCAAATCAAGGACACGTCGAGTGTTCGAGAACGAGAGAACCCTTGGATCGTGTAGCACTAGCCCGCCATTTTCTGAAGGGCGTGGAAGAGGGGCGCCATATGGTACAAGCTTGCTTGTGACCACGTGTTCGAGAGGTAAATCACCGGTATACGGCCTAAGCTTTAAGTTGGACGCCTCTGTTTCGCTGAAGATATTCCCTCGATATTCAAAGCTCCCAGCGTTGTTGCTGGCGATGACACCATAGTCACCCACCTAGCATATCCATTAGATACTCCGCAATCTATAGAATATACGTATTGAGACTTGCTTTAATCTGCCGCTGTGTAGGTGCAAGGGAGAACACTTCGTGAGTACCGTCTATCTGGTGACCATCAAGGCGGCCACCAGACCATAAAGTCTCTATCATGAGACAAGGGATATCTGCTTCTATAAGACCTTTGGTACCCTAGAGACAATCAGTTTTTGATGCCACATTCACAATAGAGGCTGGAAATGTACTCACATACATGGGCTCCCATGCGACCGTCTTGCAGCGACCTCCCGGGAAATCGACAATATCAACTGTAACAATTCGATCGCTCGATTTGTCCTGTCCTCCGCAAGCGACTCGTACCGCCCAAGTGGTGCCGGGGAGGTATCCGTGTTTCACATAGTAAGGCTGCACAATTTTACCGGAGCATGCCTCAGCCATAAGGCGAGCATATTCCGCACCCTGTTCCATGTTCGTTTGTAGATCTGCTTGGCATAAAGGAGGGGTATGTTCCGCGGTTCATCACAAATGATATGCACCCAATCTTGGCCAAAGCAGTAGCCGCATGCAACAGCAAAGAGAATATTGGAGGTATTGGAAGCATAGACCACTATTGCAAGAGGGTTGGTGCTTGACAATCTGACGGAACCGTCTTCAGAGCTTGTTTCGCTGGGGAAGACAAGACAGCGGCGCAAATTATGGAGGGCAGTTATTTCGACAAGCTTAAATGTTACGTCATGAGGTGTCTCATCTTTATATGCAAGATGCAGTCTCTGGTTCTGAGGAAATGGTTGCGTGGGCCCATCTGTGCCGGAGTATCTGTAGTGGATAGGTCCAAAGGCTGCCAAATCAATGGTCAGTGGCGTCAAATTGCCTCTCTTGCGGCATGCCAATGCAACCCGGAAGACCGATGGACAGCCATAATAAGGCCTAAAAGGAAGGGGTATCCGTATTCCGAGATTGGTAACAGTGAATTCAGGTAGTACTTCGCACTTTCCGTCGACCGCGAGTGCTTTGGCATCTGATTCCCACATAATCGAAAGCAGCCGGTAGAATTCCTGCGGTTCCATCTGAATAACGTCGTGGCATCCTCTAAATGCGATTGGGCTATCAGGCAGTACTGCACTGGTCCAGCCCATCTCCCCGTTGGCATTCCCGCCCTCGGTGCCCTCTACCACCTCGGTACTCCCAGTCTTACCGGCTCTCCAGGCAAAGACACTTTGGTCGTTCGACATCCGCATGAACTGGAGTTGCAGGCGCTGAAATGCTTTCTTCCCTTCTCCATATAACATCGACATGTTGACGTTTAACAGACCAATTAGAGAGTATGCTTCGTCCTCGACGAGCGTCGTCCTCCTCTCAGCAGCCCAGGACATGACCTCAGCGAAACTGGGACAGTACGAAGACATGCCATTCTTCAAGACGCGCACTGGTATTCCTGTGATCTTGTTTAACTCGGTAGCCCTGCTACGTTTATCGCCAATTTCTTTCCAATCCTTGTTGAAGAATTGGAGGTCTCTTGGAGCTATCAACTCCTGCAGTGTCCAGCCCCGTGAGAACCACTCCGGCCAGCCGTTAGAGTTGCCAAAGGCAGTGAAATCAGGTTCGGTGGGAAAGTGAGAGGTGTCCTGAAGATAAGTGTAGCATCGTGCCGAGTTCTTGTACCAACGGAACATAGAGTTAATGGCTTCAGACAGCTCTGAGCTGCTCCGCTTGTCAATGCAGCATGTATCAGCCCAAAGATATTCGAAAAGGTCATTTGCCGCATGGCAGGCTTTCACGATTTTTTGATAACCGTGCCAGTTTAGTATTTCGTGTGCGTTATCCAATTTGGCAAGGTTCATCATCTGTTCGTAGTCGACCTCCTGCCCTGCGATCCAGCGATGTGATAATATGCAATATTTTGCCCCGGTATCGTCACAGTTTGTGAAAACTTGGATTTGAGAATCGATTTGTTGCTGAATTTGCTTATTCCTGGCCAGGAATTCCTTTACTTTGATTAATCGCATCGCCTACTAGGTAACAAAGGTGCATCTTAACATAAATTCAACGATCCGACCACTGACACGTACCGCAGGTCTGCAGCGATGAGTTAGCGACTATGGGAAATGGGATAGCGAGCACAGGTGAAAAGAAAAGTGGAGACCCGAAGAGATGCAACTCGGAGGGAGAGGAAGTACGGCAGTCACATAGCTCTGGCCAAGGACAGTGATCAAAAGGGCATCTAAGCGCTCGAAATGTTGCAGAATTATTGCTGTTTGCAGATTAGAACCCATACGAGCACGCTGATCCGAGAAACAGACCAGCTACATTGACGTACATATATATGACACTGCCATCTGTAACAAAAATACTGCACTTTTTACCCATGCCTCGCGCCTTTGCAATTTGTGCGGACAACTGAGCTTCGAGAGGGACCACTGTAAGGTCTTCACTGGCGACCATTTTCTTGAGACTGCAGACAGCAGTTATGAGCAGTCATCCAGTGTAGTCCACAGGAGCTTACGTTTGTCTGCTCTGCTACATACTAAGTCGAGATATTGTATAACTTGACAACGTTGCAAGGCAGTGTAATACACTGGACACTAGTGCTGAGAACCAGGTGTACTAAGTGTTCACTGGGACATGGAGAAACTTCCCTAGTGTCGCCTCTTCCTCTGTCTGCTCGTAGGGTAGCATCATAAAAAGATGCACATAAAAAGAACGGGGAAAAAGCGCATCACATTGTTACATAGCGCCAACAACAGACACCAGACGCTGAGACTGATGGCCGCCACTACTAATGCAGCAATGGCGGAGTTACGACCACACAAGCGCTGAGGGTGGAGATGTCGCTGATGGGGCCGCGGACACTCCTCTGGCAGAGACCCGTTGCTCGGTGGTGTCCCTCCAGACTCGTAATATTATCCGCCGGCTCGTCGTCCTGAAGCTCTACGTAGAGTGCTAGGTGGTCTGACAACCAGAAACAGATTGGGTAGCTGGCAAAGGTTGAGATCTGCAGTTAGTGTTGCCGCACGGTGAACCGAATTGAATCAAGAGAGCTAACTTAAACCCGTCACGGACACAATTAAAAAAGCTGAAGGAAGTAGATGCTGTAATTCAGCCAATTTGCAGATGGGCGGCCCTGTACGTACCCTCAATTATATTTCTATAAGCTTAGTACTGTAAAAGTACAACATGAGTTACGTAGCCTATCGTATTTTGGAGTCGCTTACCTGAGATGAAGCATGCGGAGCCTGGCTTTTATGTGGGTAACTTCCTCGACCATATCTCTAAAAACACCAGCTTGCATTTACCAAGCCCACCAGCCGAACACCCCACCAAACGTCAGCCACTCTCTGACCATATGTACCTCCTGAACATTAAGACGCAGCAGTTAGAAGACATCCACGAACCGCGTCCTTATGCCATCCTATCGCATGCGTGGCGAGTAGGGGAGGCACAACATTTCCACGAGATCGGGACTGAGAGCGTACGCATCCAACCTGGTTATGAGAAGGTTGAAATGTGCTGTGAGCTTGCGTGGCAGGATGGTTTGGACTACGTCTGGATCGATACCTGCTGTGCAGATGCCAATAGCAGTGCCGCCCGGACTGAGGCGACGACCTTAGCATATACTTGGTTTCAACAAGCACATGCATGTTACGTATACCTGGATGACGTTGATGGTAGCGAGGACCCAAGGGAGGGACACAGCAAATTCAGGCGGTCCCGGTGGTTCGGACGCACATGGACCCTTGGGGAACTTTTGGCTCCAAAGCACGTGTTCTTCTTCGCAAAAGACTGGACAATGATCGGAACGAAGGCCGGCCTTTCGAGTGTAATATCTGAAATAACAGGCATCCACGAGGATGCTCTCAACTACCCGGAGCGCATCCCCAGTTTTAGCATCGCGACTCGGATGTCTTGGGCCAAGGACCGGACGTCGACCAAGCCTGAGGATAAGGTGTACGCCTTGATGGGACTTTTTGGCGTCAACTTGCCGATCTTGTATGGAGAGGGCGAGACGAAGACGTTCCTAAAGCTTCAAAACGAAATTCTCAAGACCACCGACGATCAATCCATTTTTGCATGGCGCTCTGCCAGTGGGACCTCAGCCTCATCTGAGCCCCACGGCTCGGGCCTCCTAGCTGACACTTCCAAATGCTTTGCCAATTGCAGGGACGTCCAACAGATCCCTTATGACCTGTGGTCAGAGCACTGCGCAAAACACATCTGTTCCAGAAATGTAGTAAACCCTCAGCTGGACATCCTCCCTTCGTGTAGGGGGATCCAGGCGACCCTGCCTGTGCGGCAACGAGGACTCGGAGGTGGACTTGATGTACTTCTAGCCTGTGCACGTGGTCCTGCTGTCTGGAATGGCTCCGAATACGTTGCAAACCTTAACAAGGCAGATCTGATCTGCATCCGCCTGCAGCAATCCTATCATGGTTATGAACGGGTAGACAAAGACCGTCTGGAAACCGTTGGGATCGATGCTTTCAAGAAATTCAGCCTTCAGGCCATCCATATTTGTTCTTCTCAGTCATTCCTCGCAGGTGTGTCAGATTATCGGAATTGGCTCGTAAACAGTCTTCTGTGAGAATTTTCATTTTTCCTCAACTGCGATCTAACTCATGTCGCTTACTTTTATTCCTCTCAGATACATTGTTCCCCCTTCGATTTTGTTCCTTATGTATCAATCGCGCAAGGTTTCTCTATGATCTCATCCTGGGCCGTCATCAGGTAGGCGCTTCATCCTTATCAAGGTCGGCTTTCTCTGACTTTTTCCATAACTGTAGCATTGGTTTGTGACACTGGGTGTAGGATGACATGGAGTACACGATGACCATTATTTTCATCGGTCGTACATAACTTTCAATTCGTTTTCTCCTGAGCAGGCGACGTACCTTGGTGCTTTGTATTTCCGAACACCATCTCCAACTCATGGTGTCCTGCTCATATATCTGAGATGTCTCTGATCATGTTACCAGCTACTGGTGAGTTCACTCTGTCATGACCCATGCATGAGAGACATGGAGCACCAAATATGCTTGAGCAAATGTTCGAGTCGTACGAGTTACCACCCCTTGAGTTCCGAGTACATATAGGCGCATCACTGAAACCTCCATTCCTTGCCATGTCATTTTGATCGTGACTAATTAGCAACGAAAATGTTCATGCATCGCACGGATTATATTGTCATACACTTGAATGCCGGATGGGGGGAAATTACCTTTATAAAGATATGTATACCTTTACAACGGTCCTCGCCCTTATAATGTTATATAATGGTCTCGTCAGAAAAATGCGTTTTCAATGATGGCCCCCCCTAGTTGTACTCCCGTCAGCCATACGGTACGTCTCCATATGAGCCAGCGTTCTTGAATGCTCTAGTTGGCCCTCTTCAGATGCAACACGGGGGGCATTCGAGAGCTTCTGTACTACGTTGGTTTGATTGGCTGCGATCAAATGCTTTGTAAAAGAAGTGAGTTGGGTTCACTATATGTGTGTGTGTGCCTACTTTGTTACAAACTGCTGATTATGTTTCCAGCTGCCAGTGGGCTCACATCTTGCGACCTGCGCATGAAAGACATGGAGCATCGAGCCTTGTGCTTGGGCAAATGTTTGACTTGTTCAACTTGGATGGTTGAGGGCTGTAAGAGTTAGTACGTTACCTACAGTTCGCTGACTCTATGCATGTCTCCTCGAGCCCTAGGGTATTTTACCTCCCATTAGCCTCAATATACGAATTGGGATCATCGAGGCAGGGTTGTTACACATTGCCGTGGCTAACCCTCCGTTTCTGTATGTGAAGCAGAATTTTTGAATGCTCCGGTGAGTGTTGAATCTTCGGTTCCAATGTTGAGAATCATGGGAATGTACCAAGGGGTTGCCGTGATGCCCACTACCTGGGTATGCATTCTTACTTTGTTACAAACAACAAACAGAATATTACATATCTATACACTTGACACTCGAATTCGAACTTGCGAATCCGCCTGCTCCCAAGAAAGAAAGGTAGCCCAACTTACACTCATGCAGCCCCCACCGGCACACAGGGGACAACGATTCACAAAAAAGCGCCATGCAGAATACTAACCAACTTCAGCGCCTCCGCCGTCTCCCCCATTCCCAACCGCAACGTTTGGAACTCAGATGCTTCTTTAATCTTCCTGGACCGCCCAAAATCGATCAACCTAAAACTATTCACTGGTTCGTCGCCGAACTCGGGAATGTGACGCTCGATAGGCCACTGTGTGGGTAAGCCTGTCTGGACGAGGATGTTCCGCTCAAAGATCGACTCGTGTAACCATCCGGCATGATTGAATCGAAGCCAGAGCGAAGCGCATTCTTCGCGTTCGTCTTCTGAGAGAGTCGATGGGTCGATGGGCTTGCCACAGTGTTCGAGAAGGAGGATAGGGCTTAGGTAGGGTGGAGGTCGACTTTTCTCGCTCGTATTCTCGCCTGAGGCTTTGTCCACGTCCATGGCATTTTCGCCTGGCGAGGAGTCCGGTGTCGACGATGTTACCTCTTCGACGGGCACGTAATAGCCATAAAATTGTGGCACCAATGCATGCAGAGGAACCGGATTATGGATCGGCCTAACCAAATTATACCCATTCCAATGCTTGAAGAAGTGTTCTGGAAACTCCTGATAATTCCCCGCCTCACGCGCGAGATGGCGATCGCGTTGAATCGAGAGTTTAGCTGCAACTTGGAAGACGGATGTACGTGGAACAGGATGATTTGTACGGAACAGGAAATGAGGGCATTGTGCAGATGAATCGGATGGGGTTTGCCAGCGGATGTTGGGGCAATATACTCGGAAGACGGTGACCCCCTCACTGGCGGAGGAGGATGCCGGTTTCGTTTGCTTTCGCCCAGAGTTGGACTGTGCTTGGACCACGATGATACGTTCCGAGTCAAACTCCTCCCAGAAATTTGGTGCGGTGGGCATCTCATACTCCATATCCTCGGGCCCGCCCTCCTCCTCTCCTGTGGGCGGGGGCACCTTGACCCCGGCCTCATACATAATCTCGCGCCACCACCCAGACCGCTTCAACCTGCCCACTTCCCTCTTGAGCTCCTCGTAGACGCAAGCGTGACACAACTTAGGTTCCGTGAACAATTCACGGGGCAACTCCCACTCGGCTTTGTACACCATGGAATGGTGACCTTGGCCAAGTTTCCCAGCGGGCGAGAGGTACAGATGCGCTTCTTCGACGCGGGTCGGTGCAGACGGTCTCGCCGGCAATGGTACTTCGTATGCCGGTTCGCCCCGCGCACGTTCTTCCTCCGTCGGCATGAACCTAAGCACTTCTAATGCTCTCTTCTTCTTTCTCTCACTCTCTTCCACATCCTTTTGGGCTTTTTCGGCGGCGGCCTTGAGTGTAGATGATTCCAAACTGAGGTTATAGCGGTAGACCCTAGGACGCATGTTGATCCACGGTGTCTCGTCGTTGCTAGTATCTCTATCTTCATCCACGTGGAGAAGAGAGTACGGGTCGTGCACGTAGAGCGTTTTAGGTAAGAGGTGCATCGGGATGCGTTCTTGGAGTAGAACGGGGGGATAAGGGTTGGCGAAAGGGATGAATGGCCATGGTGGAGAGTAATACGAATGGTGGAACGGCGACGAGAGAGGTCGGTCGAACATGAGGACAGAGGAGATGCCATAATTCCGTTTTTCTTCTTCGTCTGTTTCCATCTTCTTGTCTTCATCTTCGCCTTTGTCTTTGTCTTCGTTTTTGTCTTCGTCCTTGTTCTCGTTTCCCTCGTCATTACGGCTTTCCGCTTCACCTTCACTCTTCTTGGTAACATGCTTTTTGTTGTCTTCGCAGGAAGAGGGCAAATACTTAGCCCTGATCTCCTCCACCGCTGAATATGCCCCGAACAACCGTGCGCGCACCTCAAAGGACTCGATCAAATCTTCCGTAATCGCAACGGGGATTTCACGCGGATCATCTTCCTCGTCCACCCACTCCAACTCATCTTTGGCATGTTCGAGCTCACCTAACGCGCGTACTGCAGCGGCGATCCTACTCCCGCTGAGATACGTTATGGCATAGGGATTTTGGGAAATCGGTTTGACAGAATAGAAATCGTACAGGGTGGTCCCCCCATGAGAGGATACTGTTGGGCGCTACCTACCTTGCCACCTCGGAGTGTCTCGTTCGGAATGAACGCTTTTCCGTTGGGGTCACGTGGCCAGACGCGGAATATGGCACGTCTCTTTTTGGCGTGCATGATGGAAGACGGACGGACGGCGATGTCGGGCACTCTATGGAGATTGGTGTTGGGATGGATGTAGTGTTCGCCGTTGATGTGGATGGGACCATCGTAGTTCTCGTCGTTCTCGTTGTCAGCGGCGGTAGCAGGCTCGGGATCTTCGCTACTGGTGGTGGCTTGCTGCTCGCTCATTTTGGCATCAGTGGCGATGGGCTGATCATCATTATTTTGATCGCTGGTGGTGGCACGTTCATTTATATCCGCTGGTGGCATATCGCTATCACCTGCGACGAGTTCAGTTTTTACTTATCGCTGATCATCGGACCTTTTCTGCTCACCGTCGCGATCAGGGGCTTTTTCGTCCCTGGCTGTGGCATCGTGAGTAGCGCTGTCACCGTCGACGGTGCTGGAACACGTCAAACAACTGATAGAAAGGGAAACATTTAGGAGTATTCATACCTCATGTTGACATCGACATTGGATGCGCATATACCAGTCAACGCGGCCTGCTCAGCCTCGAACTCGGACGAGGCACCCACATCTCCACCAGATTCTTCAGGAACACCTACTGGGGGTGATACACTAGGCAACTGGGCACCATCGTTGGCAGAGGTGTCAATTGGGACATTAGGAGATGGAGTCACATCGCTGAGAGACACTGCCTGTCGTTTGGCGGGGTAATCCTTATCCAACGCGCGCTTAGCTTTATCAGTAGTAAGAAAACCGCGTTTCATGGTGTATTCGAATATGCTTGGGTGATGGTGGTTGTAATTATTCAAAAGGAACGAAACCGACTCGAGTGATGGCTTATGTCAGTACAACGAGTACAGGGGGGTATATATCGAGGCCAGCTGCAACTACGACGATCGAACACCTTTCCACCATTTGCCCATCTTGGCAGCGGCGTATCGCGTACTCTTGTATATACCTGCGCTCACGATCCCTTTCAGGGTCTGCACCGTCGCGGGGTACCGTACGATCTTGGACATTTCTGTAGGCACGCACGCGTTCGTCAGCCACGCAAAAGCCCGTAAAAATGAATACATGCCTTGTTGCAGAATCGCTGGCATCGACTCGTCGCCTGCCACGCGTATCCAATACGCATACTCATCCGACTCCCGCGACACGCCACCCCTCTCCCTCATACGCGCATGCATGCGGTCCAACAGTCCCTGAGGCAACTTCTTCATATGTGCTACTCTCGCCTGCGGGCTGACGTCCTGCTCGACGACGTCCGATCCCACCGACCACCTGACCCCAGGTAGACCTTGCACTAGCCTCCAATACAGGTCTCTGAACTGCGCTTCCTGTCTGTCTACCACGTTCTGTACCTTGTTCCTATTCTCGGCGGGTAGCACCATCCGTGGATCGCCGGCGTAACTGATGGATGCGATGCGCATAAACAGGTCGCGGGGCGTAAATTGCGATGGGAGCGTCAGAAGAGCAGTGCGCAGTGCGGAGGTAAGGTTGACCTGTTGCGTGAGGCGTACTCGAGCGTCGTCTTTGATGATTCGGAGGGGTTTGTGCATGCGACCGGCGAGATAGAGCGTTCTCCAGTTAAGGAGATCGGCGCAGAGTGTATCTACGGATGTGACGCCGTATTTGATCGTCTGTATATTCGCGTCGTTATATGTTACACGTTGAGATACGCAGAAGGACTCACCACGTCGTGCATTGGCACGTATGTGTTAAACCACACGCCAGGACCCATCTCCTGGACCTTTGTCACGAAAGACGACCCCAACATCCGAGCATGGAGCGGGTAGTGAGCGGGGTACTGATGCATATTGATGGAATGCCAATGGTCTGGGTGGTTCACTGCAAAGATGAAATCGAGCATTGGCTTGTCTGCTCTGCGTTTGTCTTCGTGGTCATAACCATTCTGTCCAAATACGCCAGAGCCATATGCGAATGCATACCGAACTGGTGCCTCGAACGAGCGTACGATGTGTTCGAGAAGTGCTCGCGTGGAGTCTGGAACGGGGAGAAGCTGGTTTCGACCAAATGTGGGTGGAAGGCCGAGACCGAGGTGCGGATGGCGGGGATGATTGGGTGTGTGAGTGGGTGTGCGACGGGGATGCGGATACGCCAGACGCGATGGGCGTGGTTTGGTGTCGGGCGGAGGCTGACTCGGCTGTGACGACGATGCCACTGACTCCGTCGTCAGCGTGCGTCTGGTAAAATGACGGGCCAACCTTGCCATCATCGTCATCGTCTTTAGACTCTCTTCTCAAGACCGGCAATGGAAAGGACAGAGATACCGGCACGTGACATTGGATACATACATAGAATCCTGTCCTGCAGGTCCAAGAAGAAAGAATACAAGAAATACATAGAAACATATACACAACGAGATATCAACCCAGAGAGAAAAATACATAAATCTTACACCATCCTAACGTTTCCCCGCATTCGCATATGGACTCTTCGGTTTCGCAGCATCCTCAGCAACTTTCCGAGCACGCAACAGCGCGCTTTTGTTGACGCGGGGTGCAATCGCGGGCGTTTCAAGACTGCTTGGACGACGTGAGCGAGTGGTTGGCGCACGGGGATCGTCGACATCCACAAAGTACGTGTCGGGGTCGCTGGGATGGCTGTTGGAGGAGGACGTCGTGTTTGACGTGCTCTGAAGATTGTTTGAACCCATCTCGGCACGAGAGACGTAATGCGCTTTCGTTACTCCCCCGACCTGGGAAATCCTAGAAGACGCCCGAGACGGTGGAACCGTCGACTGTGACCGAACTGAACCGGTATTGCTGCGGGAATCCCTGTATGCACTCATCGCAGACGAACTGCGCGAATATCCCGATCCAGGGGTTTTGGGTGCCGTAGGCGTACGGACTACATGGCGTATCAGAAAAAGCAACCAGTTAAGATAGGATGACTACTCACACATGAAACTGCTTGGCGGAGGCGCGCCAACTACCCTGAGCGTTGCACTCTTGTTCGTGCGTGGCAAGATAGAAGGCGGTTGGGAAATACTGCAGACAGAAATCGTCTCGCTACGTTTATGACCCGGCACACCCTCAAAGATGTTCTTCGGCTGCTCCTTCGCGTGGGCTTCAGTTTCGGTTTCGTCGCCCTCATCCGCCGGCGTGGTAGTGGAAGGGCTAATATATGAACTGACAGATGCCCTCGATCGATGAATTCCGTTAACAGGTTTAGTACCGTTCCCTCCAGACACAACTTTTGAAGGACCCTTTTTACCAGGTGGTACAGCCGGCTTCTCCAAACCCAGCCGCAGGGCCGCCGCCTTTGTCAATCTCGGGGCTACCACAGGCGGTGCCGTCGATGCCACAGTGATCGTCTCAGATCGCTTGTGACCAGGCACGTTGGCAAACGTCTTCCGTGCCCGTTCCTGTGCATCCTTACTCGTGGCATTTTCTTTGTTCGTATACGCAGGAAGACGACCTGTGCTAGCCGTTCCCATCGTGCTGGGTCTGGGCCTAGGTTTGCCCGGTGAATTGGAGGGAGACGACGCCAGCGATTGTCGGAGGAGTGCTGCTTTAGTAAGACGAGGTGTGATGTCGGGTGCGAGATGCGTTTTGGGGAGGGGACGAGCGCGAAAGGGTGACTTGCCAGCACCAGTGGAGGAAGAGTTGGCACTGGAAGTGCGATCGCTGAGCGCAAGGGTTGGACGAGCGCCCATGAAGGCAGGTGCGCGTGTGTTGGAAGGACCAGCACTGCCGTCGAACGTGGTCGAATCTGCTAAAGAAAGACGGGCTTCTAGACCGAATTGGAGTGCTTCTAGTACGCCGGAGTTGACGGAACGTATTGAACCTGCATCGAACTCTGACACCAGACTCTGGGCGTATCGATTTGGTAAGCGTTCTGCTATCTCAGTACGTCCATCACCATCTCCTATGAGCGACAGGTCTCCTTCTCCATCCGGAATAGGCGGCAATTCAGCTGGCGGGAAGGGCGGGCTCGATGCGAACAGAGCTGCAATCTGCATCTCGACTTGGGCATCTGTGCGTGCGGCGATAAGGGCATTGTCGAAGGAGGGGAGAAGAGCGAGCAGGGTTTGGACGGCGGGACGAGAGTGGTCGAGAACGTATACCCAAACTGGACCCCTATGTACGTAGTGCTTCAGTTGAGCCGTAGCGTAAAACAGAAGGGGACTAGGGAAAGAAAGACTCACTCGCTGAGAAACTTGGCATCTGAATCGAAGAGTTCGTAGAATGGTTCAGGATCCGTCTCAGTGTCGAATTCCATCGGGCGCTCCTTGACAATCTACGTAAGAGCGCCGGGCGTCAGTATGTGCATTCGGTTTAAGTGTGGGGTATTTTTCGGAGGGAGTGCGAACGAACCTCGAATTTGGCCTCCAAGAGACGGTGTTCGATGTCCAGTCTGTCCTGGAGAGCGTGTGTCTTGATGATGGCGACCGTGCGCGACATTGGTATATAACTTTTAGTAGGGAGCGTTGAGAAGTTCTTTTTTCGAATAGGAAGACACGTATACACAGCAACTAGCTAGGTAAAAGGAAGGGGAAAGGTCAAATGTCGAATCGTGGTAAGTCAGGATTTTTGTTGATTTGCTCTTGGTCAGGATGCCGTTGTCACAACAAAACGTCAACGCGTCGCGGACGCGGTGCCATCGCAACCGGCTGATTTCCTCACCTCGGCACCAAGAACTCATTCAGCTCGTACGTTCGGGAAGATCCCTATGGCCCTTGAGAGCCAATATGTCGACCAACAGTACAGAACAGGGGTCACCATACCTTGCACTGGTGGTATCTGACGTCATGATCGATGAACGGCAAAGAAACTCGGAGATTGTCTCGCAACTTAAACAAAGGTAATATGGAGAGCATCGCATTATGGTACCATAAGTAGTCATCGAAATGAAGACACCCCACATTACGACTAGGGCTACATATGAGATGCTATAGAGGTAATGAACTGATACACTACGTGATCCAAGCCAGAGCTCATATATGTCACGTGGCTTAAGTTGGCTGAGTCATCAACTTGTCCTTTCTTTCACGTGAGCCGTGTCTCCGCTTGATCGCGTCTCGCCACCTTGACTCTGTGCCACAACATGGATCTCACCTTGCTCTGCTGGGTTCGCGGTGACGACGTTGAGAACGTATTCACGGTCGAGATTTCGAGGGAAGCGACCGTGGGAACACTTAAGAGAGCCTTGAAGAACGAAAATCCTATCACTTTCAGGGACGTAGACGCGAAGGATCTCAAGATCTATCGCTTGTTCGTCTCATCGGACGCAGATCGCGAAGTTGAGCTCGGAAAGTGGAGGGTTCATGGTAAAAAGCCTTTGGATCCTGACCAACAGCTGTCCGAGCTTTTCCCCAAATCTCGCGATGGGAAATGGGTTGTCGTTGTCAACTATCGTGCGTGTTCAGTTCTGCACGATAGATAGACGCTCACGCCATCTTCATATGCAGCAACTGCAAGAATGCAGTTCCAAGTTTACTTCAAACAGGAAACCTTCCTCGTATCCGCTGTGGCGCACGACACAATCAAGAACTTTTTACTGGGCTGCCTGAACGAGCAACAAGACCTGTTTCGAAACATTCCTGCTTCAAGGATCAAGGTTTATCGATTGAATCCCCCGGTGTTGGACACGGAGGAAGGAAAGTACCTGGATAACTGGGAACCTATGAAAGGCACCGACTTGGTTGAGCTGTCGTTTGGCGAATCAACAGTTACCCCGCGACATGTGTGCATGGCCTTCGTTCTCGTAGAGGGTATGATTGATCCGCATATGCAATGGTTTTCCCTTCTTCTGACGCGTTTTTTTTGCGTTCACACCAGACGTGTCCAGCACGGCCATCAATGCACTGGAACGGCGTTACACAAGGATCTTTTCGAGCTTAAAAATAACTGTAGCAAAGCCACTGAAATGGACAATGAATGATGTAGAAAATAACTTGGGAGGTGGAAGATACACAGAAGGCGGTAGATCTAATGTGGTGGAGATCGAGGAGATCCAAGAGTTGCTTGGCTCTCTTCGGTTATATGATGTGGGTCCTGATCCTTCTGCTAACTTGCAATGGCTGACTACAATTTTGACCATGTTCAGGAAGTTATGCAAGAAAGTCGTGATTTTGAAATAGCTCAGGAATACGGCGAAGACGATGGCCTCTTTGACAAGATATTCGAGACCCTTTTGGGTAATGAGGGTACCAGGTTGAGGGTTCTCAACAAGCGAGAGTTTACAACCTTTTATAACATTCTACGTTGCTGGCAAGAAGATGCAGGCAAAGTCCGTGACCAGAAGTCTTCTGCTGTCAAGGCGGGTAACTTCGCGGCGTACTTTATACAGCCCCCTTTCTTCTGCGATGGCTGCTCCGATATCAAGTATGAGACGTAAGTACTCGGCCGATGATAGCTGCCCACGCTTATCCACCGGAATTTAGAGAGATGCCCTGGGGTTTTCCAATCTTTGTTGGAACCCGTGAGGCTCTCGATGTCTGGCGCAAGTACAGGCCGAAGAGCGATCTCATGGTGTCGTCTCAAGGTCATCTCATCCCCTTCTTTGTCTCGGAAGTTATTTCCATGAAGAGTGAAGATGACCGCTTTCGAATGCTCCTTCAAGCCATAGCCGCCGCGCGGGCAGGAAAAATACTGCTGAAGAAGACGGCTGAACGCAAGTTTTTCGTAGTTGCCGTATACCTTAATAAAAACATGATCGCCTCACGATACATCGTCATGCAAACTGGTCAAGACAACGACGAACCTACTGAGGAATTTCGTCAAGGGAATGCAGTGGGTCTTTTTGCTGCTGCCCAGTGGTGGATATATACTGAAGGAATATAGGTTTCTATCCACTGCAACGATTTCGACCTTACCGACGGCACTGAGGCGACTGAATTTGCCCGTGAAATGTACAATCTCGTAGGAGAACTAAACGACCTCGCCGACGACTTGGACAGGAACACGGCACGAACCCTTAAACAGATTGTAGATGCGGCTAAAGACGTTCTTTCACTCCACTCGAAGACTTATCCAGTGCAACGTACACAAGCTAGTCGGTTAGATTCTATCCCAGAACAGGGCGCAAGCGAGGAACCACATGAAGATATGGAAGGGAGTGAGGAGGACGAACTCGGCGTTTTCGGTGCAGATGATGTTCAAGAACACCTGTCGAATATGGACTCCATGGTTGATTTCCGTGTCTTTGGAGTTGGTCCACTGTTTCTTCGTATTCAATGTCTGTGACTGACACATACTGCAGCACGAGAACCTCGCTGTAGTTAGACGCAAGACCGATGATAGCGTTGGCTATCTCAAATTTGTCGAAACTGCACGGCAGCGGGAGGTTAAAATTCTTCAATTCCTCAGTGGTATTCAATCCCCTATGAACCACACTATATCCGGGGTCGGGTTCTGGCCGGTCCAAGGCGGGACTATGATCTCTATGCCCGTCGCTGGTGCCCGCCTCACGTCTCTTGAGAAGCCCAATGAACATCTCTGGTCCGCTGCAAGCCAACTTGTCGAGGGCGTCGCATTTATGCATGCGCATCTTGTTGCACACATGGATCTCAAACCAGAGAATATCATCATTCCTCCGCAGGGTGGCCGTCTCTCCATCATCGACTTTAGCTCATCTATACTTCTAAAGAGCGAAAAACAGAAGTTCCGTGGTATAGCCGGCACCACAGGGTATATCGCACCAGAAGTCGAACGGGGCGATGCGTACAAGCCAGTCCAGGCTGATCTATGGAGCTGTGGACGAACCTTGGAGGTCTTGTGTTCAATCTGCAAACCATCTTCTGATCGCGATTTCCTTCTGGGTGTGGCTGCTGAACTGATGAGCGAAGACCCTGACCATCGTCCTGTGATGAGCAAGGTCCAGGAGTGGTTCGCTTCCAGGAAGGGAGAAATCGGTGCGGAGACACATGCGCTTCAGTGAGTGTAGCTTTGTTTAATCGCGACGGACCTCATAACAGCTCTACAGGTCCCCACATCTGGTTGTGTGTGCTTGATTCCGTTTGCTGGTCGTCGGTCGGTTATACCAAAGTTCATGCTGTACCGTTATCAATCAATATACCTCTGTGTATGTCAAATGTTGTTGTATACCTAGATATACAAATGTTAGTGTTGTACATTTACTTTTAGCACAGGAATTTATATGCATGTTATTTGTGGGATGCCATCGAGGTAGGGAAAAAGCAGATTATCATTTGCTACTTCCCTACTGAACGTGCTCGGTTGTCGACAAGTCAAGGACGAGACATTCCCAATCGGAGAACAATAGAAGAAATCGGTCCGAACCCTTGTTTTGTCAGTTCCACTGTCATCCAGCCCCGCGATGCTACTCGTGACATCGGCCACAATCCAACGTATATATGGCTCTGTTCAGCGCGATACTGCAACATGGTCCATTTCTCTCCCCTAGTACCGAGGAGACCCGTGTCAAATTTGACTAGGCAGTCTGCCAGCATATCCCCTGGTCGTCGCCCCGCAAGATACGTAACCTATTTGACTACCGACACCAACGACATCATGCACAGGTGTCTGTACGTACCCGAAATCGCGCGTATGATATGCGGCCACGTCCGCCAGATGGCACAAATCCAGGAAATGCAATCGGACGATCCATCTCCGGTCTATGAGGCTAGATGGACGCTCTCTGGTCTCGCCCGTACTTGCAAAGCGCTCAAGGATCCAGCTCTCGATGCACTCTGGACAGATCTCGACTCGTTGTATCCTCTCCTCACCTGCTTACCAGTCGAGGTTCGCAGAACATCCGATGGCTTGATCGTAAGTAATCCGTGTGTGGTTAGGGAACCAAAGCTCATGGTGTGGTGGGATACAGCGTGTTAACCGGCCACTCGAACCTTCTGACTTTCACATTTTCCAAGGCTACGCCAGACGGGTGCGTATGCTGGGTTATCGACAGCGAGCCCCCTTCATGAGTGCAGATCTCCTGCGCCTCCTGAGCAGCTTTCCCTGTGCCCCCGGAAGCTCGCTTCTTCCCAACCTCAGGGTACTCTCATGGCCAGGAGACAGCGACGACGTGTTCCCATTCATTCGATTCTTCTTGCCACCCACCCTACTATGTCTTAATTTCCCTGGCGAGTACTGGCCTGCGTGCAAACAAACATTCATGTCGTTTCTGCACATTCACTGTCCACATCTCAAGGAGTTTTCTTCCACTCCACCTCCACCCGACGCTGCAGACTGCATCTCAGATTTCATTATCAAAGCTGAGCATCTGGCCAGTATCGATTGTGGCATTCCCAACGAGGCAGCGATGAAACATCTGATGTCGAAATCTTCCATTCGATATCTCACCATCGGCATGCCCAATGACGACCAGTATGAACCTGCTGAAGACATCAACCTACCCACCATCGAGAAGTTTAGTCTCCACGCGCATGGACTCGACCAGGCTACCGAGTTTATGCAACAAATCAAACTGGGATCCGTTTCTGTCGACTTTCTCCTTGGCGATATTGCACCCGCTCCCTTCGTTTGGGGCTTCTTCGATCAGCTGTCAAACTCCCTCGACCACGACAAACTCGAGATTTTGAAATACTCGATTGAGGGAATTGTGGACAACCCGCGTGCCAACCAATACATCTATGAGCTGGAAGAGAACGCTCTAGAACCCTTATTCGTGTTTAGGAACCTCGTCGTCTTACAACTGGAGAATTTCCGGATGCCATATCTCGATGACGCGATGGCAGTGCAAATTGCAGATTCGTGGCCTCATCTTGAGGAGCTCAAACTCGGCACGGGTCAGGATTGGCAGACAGATACGGGTCAACTACGCATGTCCGCATTGACACTGCACGGAGTGGGATATATCGCTGCGCATTGTCGGAAGTTGCATACCCTCGGACTTGTTTTCGATCCAACCGATGAATGCGCAATGTTGAAAGCGGAATGGACTAACGAGAATATTCGTATTTTGGACGTGGGAGCGTCCCCGATTGAGAATCCCGTTGCTATCGCGGCAACACTCTTATTCTTGATGCCGGGCGTGAAGGAGTTATGGACGAAACCTGCACTCAAAAATTTATCCCTTGGCATTGGTCTGATGCCCGTTGCAGATCGGAGAGCAGAGAGGTGGACACTCGTGTTGGAGATGGTGACTGTGTTTGGTAGCGTGAGGGACGGTGCAAAGGCGGATGGGAGAGCTCAGGCAAGAAAGGATCTGTTAGAGGAGTTGGCGAAGGAGGGGTTCTTAACGACAATGAGGATTAAGAGGGGGCAGAAGGAGGCTTCGAGCGAGCAGGCCGAGAGTTGATGGAAGATGTAAGTTATTTGTAATATGTTGGCCTGGAGTATACCTACATTGAGATGACAATATACTTGGTTGAAATTCAATTGAGATGGAATGTGTTCAAACGAGCACTTAGCTTGGTTCAGAGATCTTGTGAAGAGAACAATCAGAAAAATCGTCATTTTGCCTGGTAAGAGCATATACATGGTGCTGCACGACTGAGAATTCTACTTACGGAGCGACTTGGGCGATATTGAAATTCCTCATATCCCCTGATGCCTGGTATGCTTGGGCGTTGATACTGTCGCTGGCGTTATCAAAAAGATAAGTAGGGCATTGTCACTCGAGTAGTGAATTTAGAGTTGGCAAGAATGACATCGTCAACACAGCCCGACAAGACAAATAACGGTACCATGTAGTCGTGTTCACTTCCTGGCTCTTGCGTCCAGTCCGTAGATATCAATAGATTCGCTTCAGAATCCCAACGTTCCTCTTTTGCACTTCCCCCTCAAAAAATGCACCATTAGCGAGGAGCTTGTCCGGGAAATGACAATAGAATACGGCGTGTTGCATGGTGCAGCAATAATGTAGTCAAGTGAGCTCGGAAGAGAGTGCAGTTACATATGTAAGTATTAGCATGAATGGATGTGGCATGTGATAACTTTGAAAATGCCGGGTACCAACCAACGCGTAAAAGACGTCGGACTTGCTGAGCGAGAGCTCGCAGAGGGAAGATTGTATGAACAGTAAACTTCCCAGTCAAAGATGGGTATAATACAAT